>PVJL010014787.1:0-26741 GCA_004026885.1 Lyroderma lyra
CTGAGGGGTGCTGGCGACCTGCCAGGAGACATCTCCACGGGCTGGTGGGGACAAGAGCCATCCTAGGTCGGGATGAAAGGAGACTGTGAGGGAGGAAAGCTGACAGTGCAATCACGTCACCGGCGAGACCCTCGGGTGTGGGAGGGCATCGGGTGCACGCCCCCGACCATTGCTGAGCCGAGGGAACCCCTCCTCCCACAGCAGCTCATTCCGTCGCTGCCGGAAATGGGGGTTCTTCCACAGACCTCACTTCCGGCACCCTTCATCGCCGGGGACCGCACAGGACTAGTCCCACGCCACTTCCGGGCAGGCATGCTCGTGCCCCGGGACCCCCGGACACCTCCTGGCCTTCACTGCTCACCCTCGAAGGTGCTCAGATTTGTCCCTGTCACTTCCAACTCATTATCCTGGGTGCTGTCTGCAGGCGGGAAGCTCTGGGCCAACTATTACCCCTACAGCTATTTCAGGTTTTTTGTCACTCGGCAGGCTCACACTGTAAAAGCCAAGAGCCACCAGCTGTCACCCACACTGAGTCTTAATCACCATCACGATTTATAAAAGTTCAACAACAGCTGAGGCAATCATCTCAACAGATTTTTCTTCTGTAGCAAAGTCAGATACTGTCACACCCAGGTACTCGGAGGAAGCTAGGAAGAGGAAGCCTTTGACCCCACCCCACGCCACTTGATGCTGCGTTTCTTTTTGTTTGTTTGTTTGTTTTCTTTTTCACAAAGATGAAACACAAAGGAACAGGGAAAACTCCTGAGGACCCTGGAGACCCAGGTCCATCTCTAGTCACCCAGGGGCCTCCAAAGAGGTGAAATGGGACTTGTGTCCAAGATAGGCGGACCAGATGTATCGTTTTAAATGGGACAAAAAACAACGGGACTGTCCCATTTTGGATGGCACACAGGGTCAGCCTACTGACACCTTAGCCCAGTGAAACTAGGCTGACCCTACGTCCCATTTGAGATGGGACAGGACTGTTGTTTTCTGTCTTGTTTAAAACAGTACATCTGGTCAGCCTAGTCCAAGAGGAAACAGGGAAATCCTGAGCCGGTGCCACGATTTACCTGCCTGGACACCCTGTCGGGCTTTTCCTTCTCTCCTTCGCAGGTATGGGAAATTTATAAGAAACCAAAGTCCCCTTCCTCGGCGCCTTTGTGCTAGCTTTGTGAAAGTCTGTCTGTCTCCTATTTTTCCTCTGACACTGTTTGTTAAGCATGTCTAAGTCATGAAGGTGACTATTCACAGCTCTGGCCCCCCCCTTTTTTTTTCTACTTTAAAAAGAGGTTAGGAAAGCTTGTCTGGCGCTAGAGAGACAAAAACCCGGGAGTGCGAGGTATGAAATCTCTTGGCTCGCCCTAGCACGGGGCCATGTGTGCACCTGCACGTGGACACTGCTCTGCCAGGCTATTCCCAAGCCATCGCCTTCTGTGCTCTGCTGGTACGTGTCAGTGTGGGGAGTCTGGGCACAGAGGGTGGCCACTGTTCTGGGCAAGTTAAAGTGGAATTCCCATGACTGCCATCATGGCTTGTCCTCATTCCTGTCCTTCCTTTGTGAGCTTGAAAGACTCTATTTGGAGAGAAGTCACACCTCCAAGTATAGTGAAGAAACGTTTACTGGGAGAGTCTTTGTTCCAACTGCTCTGCTTCAGGGTCTACTGGACCAATTTGGGATCAAAGCAAGGAATTTGAGACCCTTCTCCAAAGTATACTGACCACTATCCAAATTCAGCAAGTTGGGTGCAAACTGTATCCTAAACAAACTGTATGTTTATGAGGGCGCGCTGATAGATTTTTGCCTCCACTGTAATATTTTTTGTTTGTTTGTTACATTAGACACGCCTGGATATAACCGGTGCTCTGTCGTCACATGGTCTCTCCCCTCCTTGACCTTGCACACACAGATGCTTACATTTTTCACCCCGTGCACATCGAAATGAAGAGTGTGCAGAGTTTGATTCAAACAGCGTACTGTTACTAAATTCTTAACAGCGGAAAAAGTTCCTCCAATTTTTTTTTTTTTTTGAAATTTTTGAAAAAGCAGGTGAGGACTTCTTAAAGGCTGTAATTACAGGTGATGAAACTTGGGTCCATCACGATGACCCCGAGAGCAAAAGGCCATCCATGGAATCCCGCCATCAGGCATCGCCTCAGCCAAAAAGCTTCAAAACTCAGGCTTCGGCTGGGAAGGTCGGGGTGTTCATTCCCTTCTCTCCTTTTGGTGTATGTTTGTGATTTTCTGCCGTCTGGCCACTGCAGTCCTGCACTAGAGTGTTCAGTGTGGTCAGCCATACAGATTTTTTCACTGCTCGTGTGGTATTGGACAAGTTTTTTATTGATACATGTATTATATAAGTGTATTTTTATATTCAATATATACGAGTGTTTCTTAATATACAATAGTGTTGGGGTTCCCTGGTGGTGTAGTGGCTAGGCTTCAGCGCTCTCAACACCATGGCCTGGGTTCGATTCCCAGCCAGAGAACCACAAAACACACACACACACACACACACACACACACACACACACGTGTTATTCACTGGTGTCCCTTTCCCTGTTCTTTGGCAGTGAATTTAGGTGGTTCTTCGGGTCTCTTAAGTGTTGAGACAATGAGGGGTATGTTTGCTGTAAAGCAAAATTGTGTCACAGAGTGTGAGAAGTTTTATGACAAGGTATTGAAAGACCAAATTTTGAGGTGTAAGATTACTTCGTTGAAGAAATATTCATAGTACGACCATGGTGAGATACAGCCCCCCATCTAAATTTTGTATGAGCTCTGTCACTGAGGAATAATGGGTACCTCAATATGGTCACGTGATAAAACCGTTATCGTCTTACTTTTTCATGAATACGGAACATCACATCACCCGTCCCGTTTTTGTCATCCCAATATCCCTGTTTTGTCTCAAGGAAATATGGTGAGTGTAGGGAGAACCAAATGTACTTTAATAAGAACCACCCCCCTCCCACAGAGCAGGGGGGGGAGAAGGCCCAGAAAACAATAGCTCAGTCTCTGAAGTTTCACCCAGGTGGGGACCGAGTGGTGGCCCTGCAATGAGGGTGGCCTCTCTTGTCCTTCAGGGGGGTCCAGGCCATCGTCCACTCCCACCAGGGATTTCGAGTAGAAAGCTTGTGAAGACTGGAGAGATGCCAGGTCCCCTCGTGAGGTGAAGCCCTGCAGAGAATGTCAGTGCAGTTGGCACAGCTCCATCGTCCTCCGGACCAAGTCCTCTCGCCCAGGGCTCCTTACACACACAGTGTGTCCTTCTTGCACTACTGCCACCTGAAGCATGTGCCCAGCCTCTGGCCAATCCCCGCCACCAGGTGTCCGGGCTCCCTGAATCTCAGCATCTCCTAGTTCTGCCTTAAAAACGCAGGGAGCCTGGCTTGACCTGCCCGGAGTCTTGGAGCCCTGCCTTGGCCTCTCACAGTCTACGGGGGCATGACCCTATTGCATTTGGCATGTCCCTTCTTGCATGGCCAATGGCAGTGTTTTTTGCAGAAAGTCTAAACACATCCTAACCACCCCATACCAGCCCTGGCTGGTTTCCTCCTGGGTTTGGCGGCTGTTGCAGGTGCTATAGGTGTTGCATTTGCTGCAGGTGCTACAGATTTTGCAGGTGTTGTATTTGCTGCAGCTGCAACTGTTGCAGCTGTTGCTGTGGCTGGAGGGGGAGTCCCCAGGGCTACACTGGGCTAGGGGTGGCAGTCTTGAATGCTGGGCTCGGTGGGGGAGTTGCTGTCATTGACCCAGACTCGAGGTGGGGTGGGGGAGTGACGGTCCTCGACTCCGATTCTGGGATGGGTCTGGAAGAGGAGGTCCTTGACTTCCAGCTGGGTCTGGGAATGGCAGTCCTGAAGTCCCAGCCGGGTCCAGGAGTGGCAGTCCTGGATTTCAGGCTGGGTTGGGGAGAAATGTTAGTAGACTTTGAGCTGTGTCTGGGGGAGGCGGTCCTGGATGTCGTGCTGGCTGCAGACTTTTCCCTTCTGCCCTGTTCCCTGGGCCTCATGCTGCTGCCTGGAGCACGCTGGATGACCTCCCGAGGTGGGGACGGACGGCGGCTGTGGAGGTCAGGGGAACAATAGGGCCTCACCCAGATGGTGCGAAACCGAACTTCGGGCTTCTCTCTCTTTAACATGTGGTACGTGGCCATGACAGAGTCATAGGTCTTGTTATTCAATGCATACTGGATCCAGTTTAACTGGATCCCCACATCCACCATGTTTTGGTTCACCCAGGGTCCAAGTCCTCACTTGGTGGCTCATCGTAAGACTGGAGGTCTTCCTCCTCACCCATGTTTACCCATTGGTCTGACATAATGTCTTCTAAATTGCTCCTTTCCTTGGGGTTGAGGGTGATTAATTTAGTTAATAAATGTTGGAGTTGGGTGTTTAAGTAAGAGGGCACAGTGTACCTCCCCTTCCATATCAGCTTTTCAGCTGCAGCCAGTCCTTGTCCTTGAAGGGGAGGGTCCCGGTGACCATTCTGTAAAGCAGCACCCCCAGTCTCCAGATGTCCACGGGAGGACCCACATCCTCTTGGGCAAAGGACACTTCTGGGGCAAGATAAAAGCGGCTGCCACAGAACGCACTTAATTTCCTTTTGCTGAAGGGCACACTCAGACCAAAGTCTGCTAGTTTCACCATCATTTCTGGCCCCAGGAGCCTGTTACTTGGCTTCAGGTCCCTGTGGACAATGCCCAACAGGTCCCTGTGGACAATGCCCAACAGGTCGTGGGTCTGCAGGTGATTCCTCAGGTCCCCTGCACAGACATGCTCCATTATGAGATACAAGAAGTTTCTGGTGACAATCACCTCAAACAACTGGACTATGTGAGGGTGATGCAAAACTGCCATGCAATGCAGTCAGCTTCTTGCTGGATGCTTCTGAAGCCTGAAGTAGCCCTGCTGAGTACAGATGGCTTTTACAGTCACCACTGTTCTGCTCAGTAAGTGGCGGCCCAAGGTCACCTTGTCAAAGCTGCCCTGGCCAAGGGTGTTCAATAGCTCGTAATGGCCAATACTGGGCTCCTGGTCAGCAGAGATGGCTGGAAAGTCATGCGACATGATGATCAACTAACTACACTCACTGACAATGCTACCAGTGCTAATAACAAGAACAATAATAAATAATGAAATAAACAATAACAATAATAAAACAATGACTTACTAACTATGCTAATAACAATAAATAATAAAATAACTACAATAAAACAATTACTAACTATGCTAATTAATAACTATACTATGCTAATAAACACCAATAATAAATAACAATTATAAAATAACTATACTATGTTAATAAACAATGACTATACTAACTATGCTAATAAATAATAACCATACTAACTATGCTAACTAAGTATACTACCTATATCAACAACACTAACTATACTAACTGTACTAATAATATTAACTAAAACAGTAAACTGAAAACCCTAGGAAAAGGAGAAAACACACTAGCCCGTCCGAACACCACAGGTCACCACAAATCCGCTTCCTGGGCTACAAAGGAGAGCCGCAGCCCAGCCCGGGCCTCATACAAGAGCTTCTGGTCATTTCATCACGATGGTGCTTTATGAGGTCAGAGCCAGAAGCCAACTGACCAGTCACGGCTGAGGATGAACCACAGTCATTTTCTCAGTGTTGGGGTGTCAAGACCCCTTTACTCTAAAAGCAGTGAGGAGATCCCAAAGAGCTTGTGGTTTATGTGCGATAGACAAGCCTGATATTTGCTTTATTAGAATTTAAAGTGCGTAGATGTTTCCAAAAAAACAGTGTATCAGAACATTCTTCCAGGGGTGGGTGCCTAGGGTGTGGACAGTGCTGTGTTTGGGGAAGTTCCTAAGACACGAAGGTTCCACTCAGCCAAGAAATGGGGCTGCCCTTGGAGGATGAGTGCCCACCTCAGCTGGAAGACTTTAAACCCCAGGCCCCGGCTGGGAAGGGGATCCCCGACGGCAGGATTCCACGGACGGCCTTCTGCTCTCGGGGGCATCACGGTGGACCCAAGTTTTATTACCTGTAATGACTGTCTTTAAGAAGCCCTCACCTCCTTTTTCGAAAATTTCAGAAAAACTTTGGGGGAACAACTTCTGCTGTTAAGGGTTAGTAACAGCACGCTGCTTCGGCCAAACATCCGAGCCCCCGCCATGTCGATGTGCTCTGGCTGCAAAATGTGAGCGTCTGCGTGCGCAAGGTCAAGAGTGATGGCGGGGAGACACCGTGTGACGGCACAGAGCCGTTCTCCCCAGACGTGTAACAAAACGAACACCACGGTGGAGGCAAACTCCGTCAGCGCGCCGCGTGGAGGTTTGGTATCTTGGCACACTGGGTGCTAATGATTACCAGCCTTCCATGACGTCAGTCCCTCCTCATTGGGTGGAGGAAAGAAATCAAACCATGCTCCTTGCATTCTAACGGTCACGAAAACTGCTCCAGGCTCTTCCACCTTGCAGACCCTGATTTTGCTCCAGGTTCCCACCTCTGCCAGGACTCTTTCCTCCTGTCCAGCTGGGCAATGCCTCCCCAGCTCCAGCTCTCCACGGAGGCCTCCCCTCCCCTGGGAAGCCTTCCTGACCTCCTCGTGTAGCTGACTGCTCCGATGAGGCCCCTCCCCACGCCGTCTGCCACTTGCATGACAGCATCCATGACACAGAAAGGTGCTCCTGCGCTGACGCCTTCATCTGCCCTATTAGACTTAGAGCCCCTCGTGAGCAGGGCTATGCCTCAGTCATCTTAGATCCCCGGCCTCGGACGCAGTGTCACGTCCTTGTGGAAACTCCACGCAGCCTTAACAATCTGAGTGAAACTGCATGAGCCTGGCTGTGTGGAACAGTCCCAGCGGTGCCTCTAGTGTGACTCTGTCTGCTGCAGGGGAGTCCCTGCCAAAGCAATCACTGGGCGGTTCAGTGGGGACCCTGCGCTGAGCTGACCTCCATGAGTAATGTTGGGGGAAGACCTGGGAGCCATCCAGAGGTGTCCTTGCTTGGAGAGCTGCCTGTGTCCCACCTACAGTGAGCAATCGTTCCGGTTTGAGCACCAAAAGTCCTGCCTCCCAGAGCAAACCCCCAATCACCCCTGCCGTGGCAGATCGCCCATCCACCATTTTAACAGACCCCCGTCTAAGCAGAGGTCAGTCCCCACCAAGTGTTTAATGTCTGGGGGAACGACAGAGGTTGTATGTGATTGTCGTCAGTGGGGAGGGAGACTATGGCTTCTCACCTGGGGTTACAGGATTTAAAACCATGGGTAGAAGCGAACGAATGGCAGAGACCCCACACGGCTGTCCAGGGGAGAGAGTTACACAACATTAACTGTTTCTAAGGCAACAGCTTCCCAGATTTATGCCAGAGATTTGGAACCATTTCCCACTAGAGCAGATGATTATATGCTCATTTATCTCCAGAGAAGCCCTTAAAATCTCTGCTTTCTCGGAAAATCCATTTGGCTTAAAAAAAAAAAAAACAAAACAAACCCCAAACCCACAGTGTTTAAGATGGAGGGTTACGGCATATACTCCTGAAGCCCCGGAGAAATGCGCGTGGAGGTTCACTTCGCTGCCCTGACAGGTGGCTAGAATTCCGCCTGGCGTTAGTTCCGCGGACTTTCAGCACCGCCATGTGGTCTGTGGCTTTGGAAGGACATCTCCAAATGGTTATAATGTGTTCAAGTCTCCTCAGAGCAGTTCTTAAGAGGCAGGGAATCCACACCCCACAAAGGCACGGAGCAAACAGACCCACTGGTCCACATGAACAGGACCCAAGGTGAAGTCCTCAGCAACCACCAGCCTCCCTGTGCAGGGCTCGTCCCCATCAATATCCGAGGGACAATGACCAACACCTCCATCTGCAAGAGGCATTACAGTGTAAGGGGGAGCTCGGCTCAGGCCTTGTTTACATTGCCTCTCTTCCTGGTGCCTGCTGTGACAACCGTCTCAGCTTTGGGCTCAGCTGTGACCTTGTCCACAGTGTCCTAACCTTGAACATACTCAGCACCCTCAGTTCTGTAGAACGTGTCTTAGGATCCTATGACTGGACGAGAATCCTATTCCGCCTTTTGTTAGAACCTTCAGACTCTAAATGTGAAGGCTAAACTCTATAGGCTGACCAGATGTCCCCATTTTAAACAGGACAGAAAACAGTGGTCCTGTCCTGCGTCAAATGGTCAGCCTACTCTGACCGGGCTAAATTCAAGGTGGGCTGTCCACACGTACCATTTGAGACAGAACAGGACCGTCGTTTTCTGTCCCATTTACAATGGGATGTCTGCTCAACCGAAAACTATGTCTTGTTTGAATATGAGTCACACTACCTTGGTTCCAGTGCTGACTCCGTCACTTGCAGCATGTATAACCTCGGCAAGTTGCTTAACCTCACAATGCCTCTGTCTCTCCAAAATTAAAATGAAGCTAGACAAATAGCAACTTCATAGCATGTTCTGGAGATTAAGCAAGTAATGCCAGTAAAGTGCTTAGAAAAGGGTCTTATATTATTCATCATAAAAATATTATAATTTTAGCTATTATTATTCTTTGTACCCTCCATGTCTAGCATGATCCTTGGCACACGGCAAACACTAAAAAATAAAAAAGTTAACTGAACTGAAATTCCTCCTCACCAACAAGGCACAGGTGAGGATGCCCCATCAACTGTTTATTCACTGTCATTCTTGACTGGTTTTTGCTTCTTTGTTGACTACTTGGACATGTGTCCCCTATTCTTCAGCCAGATACCTGGCCACATCTTTAGAGGGATTCGAGGCGAGGGGACACGAGAGACCACGAGCTCTAGTCACGGCAGCTTCACCGAACACCTGTAGCGTGTAAGGTCAGAGAGCCGGGGAGCACACCTGGCTGGGAGCTCAGGAAACTTCATGAAGTCACTGTAATCTGCGCTGAACAGGAAGCAGGCCCCAAGGGAGCTGCAGAAGGACTACATTTCTAAAAGAGAAAGCAGCATTTGCTGCTGGGAAATCATCAAGTATGTCCAAGAAATAGCGATTAGCCACGTGGGCATGCTACTCTGTCACCACTTTCCTACTGATCTCGACCCCCAATGGTGGCAGAATGGCTGAGGTTCACCCAGAGGCCGTGGCAGAAAAGAATTTGTTTTCCTTCTCTAGTTCCTAGCAAGATCAGGTGGTGTAAAGTCTAACGAATCCACTCAACAGCTTTTAAAAACCAAAGAGAACTAAGCCACTTGGATTTGTGATGAAAAGGAGACACCTTTCCAATGGCATCGCGACACCTCTGTTCTTCCACAGAGCGCATAGTAGGGACCCCATGGGTCGACTACAATCACGGAGCATTTCCAGATGGAAAAAGCAGTGCATTACCACCACCGACACCACCGAGAAGCCAGCCCGACCCGGTGGCTGGGGGACAGTACAGTCTGTACAGAGAGAGAGAGAGAGACGGACAGTCCCCACTCACAGGCCCTGTGCTCCCTGCATCGGGGGGGGTTCTTAAACAAACAGAGAAATAGGACCACTGAGGCCACTGGCATGGCAGCTGTTCCGCGAGGCTGTGATTCCCGTTTCCGGGCACGAGGAGTCCCCGCGAGCAGTGGCTCCCAGCCTCCCATCCGCACCTGCTGGCCGGCGTTGCCCTCTCGCGCCCCGTCCATCCCTCGGCCGTCTGGGCCCCGCCGTGATGGAGGACACTAACATGTGCACCGACACGCTGTTCTGTTAGCCCACTGGCCTCTAAGTTAGCCCAAAACAAGAGAAAAACCTCTCGGCCTGAAGAAACAGCCCGTCCCAAGTCTGCCCTGTTTCCAAAAAACGCATTCAAACCCTTAAATGGCTTGAAAATAGGGTGTGGGGGAGGAAGAACGGTTAGAATTAAAGGGTTTTCTGAGAACTAACAATCAACGGCAGTGTGTGGGCCTTGATTAGACTCTGATTCGAACAAACGAATGAAATTTTTAGACAATTGGGCAAATTTAAACAGGGACTAGATAGTAGATGATATTAAGGACTTTCTATTAATTTTATGAATGGTACCGTGATTATGTTGTTGGGGTTTCTTTTTGGTTTTTTTTTGGGGGGGTGTTCTTTTTTTTTTTTTTTTGTCTTTATCTTTTAGAGGTGGCTACTGACGCACGTAGAAAATTGCTTCCCTGCCGTTTGGTTTAGAACACTGCAGTTACACAGGGGGCCTGGAAGGTGAGGGGTAGGGCAGAAAAAGGAAACAGAATTAGCACAAGGTTGAAAACTGCTGAAGTCCCGTGGTGGTTCATGGGTTCATTACACTATTCTCTCTCCTCTTGCATATGTTTTTAAATTTCCATAATAAAAGAAAAAAAAATTTTAACCTTCCCAGACCCACTCACACCAGCCGGCTAAATGGAGCATTCCATGACAGCGGGAAGCTGGACCGGAAATAGCTCTGCCAGACGGAGGAGAAGGGAGTGTGACGGCCTGCCCGGTCCCACCCCCAGGCCCACTGCTGAACCCAAGGGGGGCGGCGTCTCAGACCTGGCATCCCCCCAATGTGGCCGTGCTGAGCACCTGATGCGCTGCTGTCCATCACAGCTCTGAGTCATGGCTGAACAGTGGCTAGGCAGACACCTCCCTCTGCCTGTCCCCGGGAAAATCATGAGTCCAGTCTGAAATGAAGGGAATGTGTCCTTATGTGTGTTGGGGGAAGCTCAACGCTTTTATGCCACTTCCCTGCTCGCGCCCATCCAGACAGAACCTCGCCCCTCACTGTCCTCTCCCCAAAGTTTGTTCTGCAGAGATGAGCCCTCCTACCCCTACTTCTTAGACCCCTCTCTCAGACAGGTGAGACCTTGGTGACTATTGGTTCAACTGATTAGCCTACGTAAAGAGGCACTAAGATATAGTGAAATTGGGAATCAAAACAGCCTACTACCAGGGGGTTTTGACCTATTTAAAACATTTCCAGTCTTTCTACATTCTAGAATAAAGTATAATCAGCACTCAAACCTAAACATATCCAGGATTGCTCTTCCTTTAATGCAGGTCACCATACTCTGAAAATCTCACTCCTTACTTCATTTGTCAAGGAAAAATTCTAAGAACTATAGATTTTTGAATGATATTTGTAATATTATGGGAAGCAACTCAACCATTTATACAACTTACCTTTTAGCAAATTTATAAATAATCTTAATTATATATACTAATAACGAATCAAGGTAGCAGAACAAACTGAAGTTCACGGGCAGAGATCAGACCTTGTGGCATGAGCACTCAGTCTGGTTGGTAGGAAGGAGCATGTCAAGGCCAGAGAAATAGGAAGAGGTAGAAGAAGAGATGTGGTTCACGTTCAAGTTGAAGGGCTGGAAGTCAAACAGTAAAGACATTCCTCCTGCAGAGGAAGCAGAAAATTAGGATAAACCCTGTATGGCCAAGGTTACTCAGAGGATAGCTAAAGGTTTCAAGTGTCCATTCCTGAATCATCAGGAAAAGCACATCACAGTCACTATGAGATACGAGAAGTGTGATGGACTCGATTTGCATTCGTGGTTACAGAAGCCAAGGTCCTGTCCCAAGGCCAGATGGAAACCACTGGTGACACAAGTAACTGCGTGAGAAGCCCTGTCTTCCAGCGGGCTGAGGTTTGGGGCGCAGGACACCAATGACTAAACGAAGCTTTTGAAATTGTTGTGAATGGAACTAGTATGGAAAGGGATAAAAGGGGCATTAGGGACACGGGAGGCAACTGAGCCCTGCAAGAGACAAAGCAAGGCACCGATGGGGCACAGGTACAAAAAGGGAGGGAAAAAATGCAATCACTGTATCGAGCAATCACCGTGTGCCGAGTACTTAGTACACATCTCTGTCCCCAGACCCTCCTGCAGACCGCTAACATCACCTTCGTTTTGCGGAGGAGGAAGCCGAGATTCGCATCATCCACCTGGTCAAGCGGCAGACTGAGAACTGCGTTATGGCTGGTTGTGATTCCCACGTGCAGGCTCGTACCTGGCACGCGTGGGAATGGATGAAGGAGTCGAGCCGAGAGGAATTAAAGACTCTTTGTACCATGTGAGGAAAATATTTTTGTAACGCATACTCCCATTGGACTGTAAAAAAGGTAAGAGAATAGATGACTCCACTAATTGGTGATTATCTCTCATTAGTACGATGACTGTAGAGGCTCTTCTTTTTGCTTTTTTGTACCTTATTTTGCCATGTATATTGCACTCCTGTGTATGATGCAAACCCACATTTTTGGCCCAAACTTTCAGGGAAAAGAAATCTCTCGTTTTAATTTTTTAAGTCAAATTTTCATTTGTTTATATTTAGGTACTTGTTTTTTGTATTACGAAGGAATTTTTAGCATTTATTTTTTTAACGTATTATGGTACAAGAAATTTTATGTAACAAATACAAAACACAAGAACAGATACAAGGTACAAGAAATTGTATGTATAAAATGTTTTTTATATAAAACAACCTATTATCGGATTCCAGGGTTATTATTTTGTATATGGATTTTGTTACTGATTTCTAGAGTTACACTTTTAACTCATAAACATAAATAGAAGAATTAAAAACATTTATACAGATACAGAATTAGTACTCCCCAGGTATAACACACATCCTCATTTTTCCATCACACATTTGGGCAAAACAGTGCACATTATACATGGCAAAATAAGGTGTTTTTGGTTTTTTTTTTTTTAAGTTCTCTATCATGAACGCATACTGCTTTTTAACGAGAATTGTTTTCAGCATGCCGGAGGCTTAGAATCCTAAGCTCTCTGCCTATGTTTCCAATCGCTATCTGTCTTCTATGAAAATGTAAAGAAAGCCCTTGGCGGACTTGGCCATGCAGCCTTGACCCAACGACTGCAAGACCCCAGGGAGTGGAGCAACACCAAAAGAGCCATCAGTCCAAGACTCAGGGCCCAAGAGCAACATCTCCACAAGCAGAAAAACCGTCCGTCTCACTTCTACGCAGTTGCTCTCTCCCTCTGTGATTCCTCACCCTGTGAAGTATTCCAGGGCCTGTATATATTTATTTTTAAAACACACAACAGAGGAGTTTTTCTCCAAGTCCCTATCAGCTGAAGTATTAACAACTTCCAGCTGAGAACGCTTTCTCCTCTCTGCTTAGCCTAATCATTACCTTCTCCCTCCTGAGGGAGTTTCAATGGCATACAAAGGCTCACAGTGCCGCAGACCACGTGGGTGACTTTTTATCATGTTGCTTGTAGACTTACAGTGTATAATCTGGGTGTAAATCTATTTAAAGATGTCACCCGTTTGGATTTTCTTTCTAGCAAGAAACAATCTGCCCCCTTCATTCTTTGAAAACCTAAATAGAAATGTGTCCAAACTAAGAAATAGAAAAGAATAGGAAGGCTTCTTTTAGAACTTTCATCTTTTCTGGAAGTCTTCTTTCAAAAGCGAAATTATAGGGTGGGGAAACTGGGCTCAAGGCCGTAAGTTGTCTCAAATGTAAAACTGTGTTTCACCACCTGTGCAGGAATACACTCCCTCCCAGACAGAAAAAGTCTTCTAAAGAAATGTATGAGGGGAGTTCCCTGATGGTGTAGTGGCTTAAGGCTTCGGCGCTGGCGCTGTCAGTGCTGCGGCCTGGGTTCGATTCCCAGTCAGGGAGCTACCCACATACCAAAAAGCAAAAGCAAAAAAAAAAAAAAAAACATGTGAAATACTCAGAGCAAACTACTCTTCTCCTCAGCCAAGATCCCTGTGGGTGTAAAGGGGGAGGGGACTGGGAAGCACAAAGGCATTGTTACACAGTAGTCACGGGGACATAGGGTATTGCAGAAGGAATAGTCAATAATCCTGTAATGACTAGGAATGGTGTCAGATGGTTACTAGATTTATGGGGTGATAGATGGGAGGGGTTTGGGGGACAGGTTGGGAAAGGTGAAGGGATTAAGAACTACAAATTAGTACTTACAAAGCAGTCATGGGGACGTAAAGCATAGAGGATTATAGCTATGCATAGTGCCAGGTGGGTACTGGGTGAATCAGGGGGATCACTTCTTAAATTACATAAATGTCTAACCACCATGCTCTACTCCTGCAGTTAATATAAAATAATACTGAACATGGAGAGTAATTGAAAACACTTTAAAGTGGGGAAAGGATAAAGGAAAAAAAAGAGGTCCACATTTCCGGGTATGAAACAAGTCAGTCACGGGGAGGTGACGTGCAGCCCGGGGAATAACAGTAACGTTGTAATGGCGTGCTACATTGTCAGACGGTTGCTGGACTTAACCACGATCCCTTCTTTAGGTACCTACGTGTTTAATAACTACGGTGTACACCTGAAACCGGTGTAATACTGTATGTTAGCTCTATTTTAATAACAATCTTTTTTAAAAAGACATGGATTCTACTCTGATACTCTGTTTCAAAGAAATGGCGTCTACTCTGACACTTGTGTTTCGCATGTCGCTTTCATGTACCATTTACAAGTCTGCACTAGCCAACTTACTGGGCGAGTCAGGAGTTCCTTCCCATCATGAACCACTTTTTGCTCCCCGGCACAAACACAGACCATGCCTGTCCCCATATGCCCAGGCAACTGCCCTGCAAATGCCTGCCTTGTGCCTTTAGGAGATTAAAGGAGCAATGGCTTTAGTACACTTGTGACGCCAACAGTTAGCAGGGAGTAACCCCAGACCCCGTTTTCTACATGCTGGGACCCTTCTTCTTGTCCTCTTTAGGCAGCCAGCAGGCTTACTCTCCTCTGCTTCTGTTTACTTTTTCTTTCTAACTAGAAATAGTTCTCAGACATTATATGAGAAGGAGCCTTATTTCAGTGTAAATGACTGACATCCCAAAGGGTTTTCCATTCGCCAGACCTCTCTCCTACCCACTTTCCCCTAGGATACTACTTACTCTGTAAGACTCAGAAAAGCCAAAAGCCAAAAAAAAAAAAAAAAAATGATATCTTGAATTGCAGGGTTTCATGAACCAGTCAGCCTGAAGAAAACTCCAGGGAAACAAGAAGGATTTCACACTCGTGACCACAGCAAATAAGTGACTATCCCAGGTCAGTGCCAGCATCCTCCTACAGGAAGCGCAGGAACGTGTTTACGTGTCCATGGTACAAATGCCGTTCCCTTCCCTGCAAAATGGTAATCATGACAATAATAGGGACTCGTGCAGCTGCCATGAGAATTAAATGAGATAGCAAGGGGGAGGCCCCTGGCACACAGCAGATAATCAATAAATGCTAGCTTGTTAGCTCTTTTCTTTGCCTTCCCTTCATTTATTCGCCCATTCAATTAATATTCAATGAGCCGGCTTCTTCCCAGACTCGAATCACTTCCCAGTGGTGATATGAGTTAGAGCTTCAGGACGTGCCTGGCCTCCTCAGGGCTAGGAGGATACAATTTAGTACCCCTTAGCAAAGTGCACTAATTGGTCCCTTAGTGGCCTGAAAGAGTTAATGTGCTATCGCAGGGTTTAATCTACCACTTCCTGACAAGATGAGTTTGGTTCTTTTTATACATAAGTCTCCTAGAATTAAAGTACACAATTTCCTCCCCCTCCCTCCCATCTGCCCTCCCTCCTTTCCTCCCTCCCTCCTGTCTTTCTTTCTGTCTTTATCTCTCTCACACACACACAAAGACACACACGAAGACACACACACACCCACACCTCCCCAAGAGCAGGAAGGCAGTTTAGGTGTTAGAACTAAAACAGTCTATTTAAAATTTACTGAATACTTTGGTTTGAATCACAAAAGCAACAGACTATAAATAAATTTGTTCATAAATCTAAATAAGACACAAATTTTTTATAATCTCACAACCCCTCGAAAAAAAACTAGTGCTCAGGAAACACTGTATTTTCTCCCAAACTTTTAAATTCTTATTTAATACATATTGCATAATTCATAGAATGTCAAATATACTTTATGTACTGTGTGTTGGATGACGATGCTTTTATAATTAAAACTGTATCGGGAATATTTTTCTAAGTCACTGAAATTCATTAAAATATTTTAACAACCACCAAATATTCCATCATGTGGACATCCCATGATTTGTTTAGCTATGATTATGAGTCTATTGTGGAATATTTAGGTAATTTCGTTTTTGTTTCTACTATAAATGATGTTGAGACATACTACTTCAAACTTTTTAAATTTATTTCTGTTTTTCCTTAGACTAGACTCTTATAAGAAAAATGATTAGATAAAAAAAAACAACATGTTGAAGCCTTGATGAAGCTTTGTATAGGCCAGCAGTACTTAACAATCCCTCTTCACCACATTGTTTTACCATCTGTATTGATCTGATAGGTAAAACATTACATTTTATTCTTGTTTTAATTTGCATCATCATGATTACTAGTGAGGGTGACCATGTATTTCTATTTCTTAGCCAATTGTTCTATCTGTTCTGTGAATTGTAGGTTCAAGTTTTTGCCCATTTTATTGAGAATATAGAGGTTTTATTATCGGTTATATTAACTCATTATATATTAATACTTTCCCACTGTTTTATTTTTAATCTGAAATATTTGCTCCACAAAAAAGGGGCCATAGCCCTCAAGCAAAGCTAAGTTATTTCTCTTATTAATAAATACATCCCACCAAAATACCAATATTGCAAAATTTCTTTGCTTGTGTTTAAATTTTTATAATCTTTTTGCCCAGTTTATAATTTTAAATATTAAAATCAATCTTTTCCTTTGCTATGTAGTCCATGGCTTATATACTTACACAGTCCTTCTGAATCTGGGACAAGGTAAATATTTACCTAAAGTTTCTTCTAGTTTCTTAAAATGGTTTCATTTTTCATGTTTTATTTTCTAATTTTTCCATAATTTAGTGTGTTGTATAGGAAGAATATAAATGAATCTCTCTCAAATATTTCCAAAGCCATTTATGAAAAAAAAAAATCATACTTTTCAATATTGGCTTCCTATAAATTAGCATCTACTTAGGTACTATACATTGTTTTCTATTCATTTGCCTGTATATTGGTTCATCTTGTATTTTATAGTCATATAGGCTGGTCATGCCCTGATTACCCTAACAAGCTTTAGTTTTCAAAAATTTTGTATCTATTTTAAATTGTTCATTTCTTTAGATAAACTCTAGAATTATTTAGTCAAGACCTCAAAAATTCCATTACGCACAAATTCATAAGCTAGTTGCCTTCCCAATATTCCTTTTTCCTTTCTTCTTGCTAGGGGAGCCCCTACTTTGTTCAAGGGAAGAATGAGCATCACTTCTGATGATCAATTTATTTCCCAGACCCCACCATAATTATACTGAACAAGTGAATCAGTTTTGGTCAGTGAGACAGCAGTGGTTTAAAAGTCTGTCCACAATACTTGGTACACCTCTCTCCAAAAGGTAGAAGTCATGGCATTATTCTTGCAAGACTAGTTCATAAAATAACATGCTTTCTGCCTTGCTCTCTCCTGGGGAAGACAGCTGCCACGTTGTGAGAACACAGCATGGAGAAGCCCATGTGGGGGTGACTGGCCCTTCCTGCCCATTGCCAGCTTGGCAGTGAGCCATCTCAGAAGGGGTTCCCCCACCCCAAGTCATGCCTTCACGTTACCGCAGCCCCTATCAACATCCGAACGGGAATTTCATGAGAGACCCTCAGCCAGACCCACCTGGCTAAGTCTCTATGGCTTTCTGATCCCTAGAAACTGTAAAATAGTAATTATTTGGTTTATGTTTTCATCTGATTTATCTCCTGCAGTATTCTTGTTGTTTTGGTTTTGGTTTGCCACTGACTTGGGGGGTTAGTTGCTCCATAGCAATAGATAACTAATATAGAGATACAAGCAGAAGTCTTCTGGGGTCTCTTTGCTTCTCCATATAAGTGGGAAAGAAAGAGCTGGAATCACCCTCTTTGTTCCTCTTTTCCTCCTTGAACGCACATGTGATGCCTGAAGTACAGCAGCCATTTTGCAACCAAGAGACAAGAATGAGTGTGAACGTTGGTGCATTAGGGATGACGGGTCAGAACGACGGAAAAGCTGGATGGCGAAAGGCGCTGCTGAGCAGCTGGGACGACAGTGACCACCAGCCCGTAAGTAAGTCTTTTTTTTTTTTTTTTTTTTTTTTTGCTTTTTGGTATGTGGGTAGCTCCCTGACTGGGAATCGAACCCAGGCCGCAGTGCTGACAGCGCCAGCGCCGAAACCTTAAGCCACTGCACCATCAGGGAACTCCCCATAAGTAAGTCTTAATGCCAGCAAGTGCATCTCTTTTACTCTGAAAGGAAAATAAACACTTTGAGCTACTTTTGGCCAATTAATTTGTTAATAACACCAAATGCATTCCTATCTAAGTACTGGGATCAAATGTTCCTGCCTGCTCAGACGGAAACAGGCATTTTATGTGTGTGTTCAATGTGATGTTAGAGTAATAAATGACAAATAGATCATTTCTAACAGCTCAAATGCAGTAAGAAACACATGTAAAGCTCCTTCAAAAACCTTTGAGTTTGTAGAAAAAAATGAAAGATGAATTAATAAATGACAGCAGAATCTAGATTACCTGAGGGAAAAAGGCTTCAGAGTATTTAGCATGTGCACAGACATTTTTTTTTTAGCACTTGTTGTGTGGGGGTGGTATAGATCAACCAGTGCTCAAATCACCTGCCATTGAGTACTGATCACAATTCTTCAAAATGCCCATGAAACACACAATAGAGTGAAAAATGGTTTATTTTTATTTAAATTCTAATTCTACATTTTAAAGCAACTCTGCACATCTTTTAGGGAATGATTAAGAGCAGCTATCCCCAAAATATTGGTCGTCCATAAGGGATCTGTCACCAGTATTCCCCAGTGAGGTCATCCACATATGTTTCTCTCAGGACATTATTTAATCTTCAAAACATGAAAATATGTTATTTAAAATTGTTAACTGTTCCATTTTACCATGTATATTCTCCGAAATGGCAGCATTCACACAGCTCCCAGAATGGCTAACGTGTAAAAGACACGGTATCAGATAAAGAAGAAAACGTAGAGCGACACCCAGTCTCTCTAACCAGAGTGTTAATTGTCATTATCACATCAGGGAACTGTTTCCTGTTTACTAATACTGAACGCAGGAATACTCAATTCCATTGCTAAGTATATAACCAACAGAGATGGTGCATATATATTCACAGGAATGCACAGAACAACATTATTTACAAGAGGCCAAACGTGTGAACAGCCCAAACTGCTCATCCACAGTAGGAAGGATAAGCCACCTGTGACAACCTTCACCCAGTGAAATGAAGGAGCTGCTGCTACACCAGCGACACCGACTCTCTCAGCCCCGTGTTGCGTGAAAGAGGCCAGACACAAAAGAATTCACACTGTATGACTCCATTTATTTAAAGTGAATTTTTCAAAAGCTGGTGGACCAAGAGAGCGGCGACAGAAGTCAGAATAATGTTTAGCCTGAGGACAGGCACCGGAAGGGAGCACAGGGAGTCTTGGGTTCTGGAAGTTTTCTGTTTCCTTCACTTGGGTGGGGCTTTCACGGGAAGCTTCAGTGGGTAGCTTGCAAAAACTTAGCAAGGTCCACGCTTTTCCACGTACGACATCTGTATGTCTCTTAAAAACAATGCTACTTCTTCCCATTTATTCTTGCAGTGTGCTTTTCTAAAGTGGGATCTATGTCAATAGGAAGCAGGGCCAAGTTCGCAACTCTCGGCTACGTTTTAGTTTCAACAAATGAAAAGCAGTAAAAAAAAAAACATTCTTCTGAGACAAAAAAAAGACAAAACAACAACATGTGTGTCCATCGGTCCAGAAAAGATGAAAAGCTGGAGCAGCGTCTTATCAGCAGTCTCTCTTTTCTGACCCTCCATTGGGCCTCCAAGGAAGGGCAGTAACCAAAGAGATGAAGAGTTCACCCCCTTGCCCTCCCTGATTGAGGGGGGCTGAGAAAGGGGTAGCACAGCAGGCTGCAGACAGCCAAATCTGGGCTCCTGGTCTACCTTAATTTGCATAGAGCTGGTTCTGGTAGCCCTGCTTCCCACTGGAGACCAACATTTGCTTTGGGGACCTATGAAAATTCATCGCCACACCCAAAACTCGGACCTCGGGGTGGGGACTTCAGCCTCTGTCTCCCCTGCCTCACCTCTCACAGCAGCCTGTGGCGTATTTTCGCTAAGACAGTGTGAAGGGCACATGCTCAAGACGACTTGTCTAGCCCTGAGGGATTTTGTGGGGATTTAACTGGGAGGCAGATGTCTGCGATCTGGGGTTGTGTCTTAGAGATTTATCCTACAAACCAGAGGCCTCCCCGGAGTCCAAGAAGTCTGCCTCAAACTTGATCCTTTTTTTTTTTTTTTTTTTACATAAAAACATACTCCGAATTGGTCAGGGGAAGAAAAAAGCAGGTTCAATGAAGCAACTTAAATATCTTTACAATAAAAAATATGTATATATCCAAAATCTAGAGCAATTCGTGCAGACTCCGTGGGGGAAAGTATTCTCTGTTCTAACAGTTTTCACAATGTTTCACAGCGTATAGATGGCAAAGCTGTTTATCCTCAAGAAGAAACGATGCGCACCTTCACTTCCTCGGGTGCCCTGAATTTGGAGGTTTAAAATAGTTTTTTGTAGCATCTCCCTGAGATTCTGACAGACACTTCGGGCTACTGAAAAACTTTAAAGGTTTCTTTAACAAGAAGCTGCATTGCACCATTTTCTCGTCGTCTGTGTACACAGTTGTCTTGTTATGGGCAGCTTGAAACCATCCAGCAAGTGGCCAGTTAGCTCGGTTAGAGCGCAGTGCTAATAAACCACCCCAAAACTGGGAGCATTTTAAATCCTATTTGTTCCTTAAGTGGATGACTTATTAATTATTAATGAGCTAATCTGCTTGCCTGCTTCTGAAATTAAATATTATTTCCACATCTACTTTGTCTAATGATGTATATTGTTGTTCTGATTTATTGGGCAATTTATTGGGCATCATGGTACAGTGACCAGACTTCGGAGTTTGTTTTAAAAACATGTTTTAAATGTCCAAGACTCAACATGCCCTTACCTTGCCTCTTGTAAAAGGTTGATACCCAAGCTTAGAGTTCTTTTTCCGTCAAGATATTGTTAAGGGCTGAGAGCACCACACACTCTACTCCTACCTTTCCTCACCACTGCATGCCCACGAAGAATAAGCATGTTCTTATTCTTCTCATAAAAGACTCAAAAAAACGCTTTAAGATCAGCACATTCATTAGACCAGGGGTGTCCAACCCTCTGGCTTCCCTGGGCCACACTGGAAGAAGAAGAGCTGTCTGGGGCCGCCCATACAATACACTCACACTGACGATAGCTGATGAGCTGAACAAAAAAGTCTGTGCCTGCTTTTCGTACTGCTTTAAGGAAGTTTACGAATTTGTATTGGGCCGCAGTCAAAGCCATCCTGGGCCGCAGATCGGACAAGCTTGCATTAGACTATTCTCCACCAAGAATTTTTCCAATATGCCTTTTCTTGAAAGGACGTACACTAGGGAGCCCCTCAGTATCTCTGGATTTGCAGGGCAGGACCCCTGCTCCGCACACGGTCCCGGGTCATCCCCTGTACCGAGGGAGCCCTCTTCATACATCACCAGTGAGCTCTCATCCCAACCTGAGAGCCCAAGGCATCTCTGCCCTCCAGCTGGGCTCTCTTTCTCACTGCTGCTTTCTGATGACTCCTCTGAGCAACCTCCCAGAAGCCATCCCACCTTTCCTCACATCCAAGGGTGAGGCGGTCTCACTCAGTGAGCTAGTCCAACAGCCAGTCTGTCTTAGTCATGTGCACCCATATGAGAATGACAGACAACAACGATGTCCCGCTGGGAGTGGAGGGTGACTGCATCACACATTTGCAGCAGCATAAGGTTTATTTACTTATCCCCCCGAAGGGCGTCAGAGATGGTTAGAGACGGCTGCATAACTCCATCTCCAAGGGGCAAAGTAATTAATCCTCTGGTCATAAGGATTTGGGGAACGGCTAATTGACCCATCAAAATCCTCCTGTCCTTGCAATGACCTACATCTAAAGTGAAGATTAAACTTATTCAGCCTTCGAAGAGAAGCTTATTGTTTGGGGATGTTCAAGCATGCTTGTCAGGTGCGTGCCCGTCACTGGGATATACTTGTCGTCTCTCTGTCATCAGTAAATCCATTTGTTCCCAGCTGTAATTTATCTCTTGATAAATCAGGCTATCAAGCTGAAGTGTGAAAGCAATACCCTTAGGACATAAAATACCACTGAATCCCCATTCGGTTAATTTATTACTATTATTAGGGAACTGACAGGACTACTTTAAAAATCGAGTGCCCAGAGGCTCCAGATCTTTATCTGGTCTTTGATCCTGGAACAGTGTTCCATCAGTCCCAGCTGACCTGGCCACCTCCCCCGGCCTCCTCCTGCTACCAGTGCCTTGGGAGAACTCTTGTCACAAGGGAGGAGGGGCTGCAGGGGACCACGGGTTCCCTCCAAACATTCAGACAGCAGATGGGTCTGACAATCAGGAGCTGAAGGCTTGGGACATCTTTCTCAGGGAAGTTGTTTGCTCTCTTAAGAGGACTGTCTCTCTGGTCCACCCGTGACAGCATGGCATTATGGATGTTGGGTTGCAGCTCAAAAGACTGACATGGTGCAGTGACAGTTCTGAACAAGAAGCCGTAGACATGACTTGAAATCCTTACTCTGGAATTTACTAGCTGTGTGACCTTGGGCAAGTTCTTGAATGCCTGTGAGCCTTGTTTCTATTGTTGCAAAAATGGCATTAATGACAGGGTTGCTGAGAGAAAGAATTAGGACGTGGAAATGCTCACCTCGTAATAGGTGGTGTGTGTTGCTTCCTCTGAATACTACATTTTTATAGGGATGCATCATGATCTTAATTTTTCAATCATGATCCATTATCCATTTCTCAGTCATACTCACTCAGATCTGTTTTAATTTGAGATCTAACCCAGCACTGGGCATTAAGATAGATGGTAAATAAAGACACCTTTGTAAGACTTTTTTTTACACCTTAGATTTATTTAGACAGCGGTTCTCAACCTGTGGGTCGCGACCCCTTCCACCCCGTACAAATACAGGTGTATGTGACAGGGTTGGCGCCATAATGTACTTATGCGGACCAGTCACACGTGTAGAGAGCACCTACCAATAATTTTAAGGTTGGGGGTCACCACAACATGAGGAACTGTATTAAAGGGTTGCAGCATTAGGAAGATGTAGAACCTCATGCGATACAGATGAAATCGCCATAGTAACAAATGCCATATCCAACCCCAACTTTGCAAAAAAGAAGTGAGAGGAGGGGGGCGTATAAGAAAGAGCAGCTACAGCCAACCGACCCAAGAGTATTTCGAACAGCATTTAACACTTTCGATGTTCCAGCATGAACGTAGCAAGAGAAAATGCCCCGTGTGAGTGACCGAGGAGCTGGGCTGGGCACATGCAGGTGGCAAATCGGGCATCTCCTTAAGCCTCTGCAATTGCTCTCCCTACTCTTCCCAGCCCTCTCCTTGACCAGCCACTGCCACTGCCACCTAAAGAGCTTTGCACTTGCCAGTCTTTCAGCCTAGGGCACCTGTCCCCAATCTCAGCTAACCCCCCTCCACCACTGCGTGCAGATCTGAGCTCAACTATCACCTCTCTTCAGGGGCCTTTTGTGAACACCTCCCCCACCCAATGTCCATCCATCCCTTGGTCCCTTGTCTGCCTTTGCGTCATAGCAGTCAGCTTCTTGTTTCCCACTAGAACCGTGGCCTCATGGGCACCATGAGTATTCGTCTGTGTCATCGCCACTCCTACCAATGCCTGAAATTATTCCTAACATATAGCAGCAGACAGTGAGAGGAAGAAAGGCTGGTGTTCTCCACCATCACATGGGGGCCAGGTGCCCTTGCTGCAACCCCCAGGAGTTCAGTTCCTGAAAGCACGTGTCCCAGAATGGAAGTGGGGCAAAGCCACGTGGGCACCGCCTGCCCCGCCTCATTCAGATTTTCAGTCTCTGACAGGTCTTCTGCAGTAGCCTTCTGATTGGCTCCTTTCCCCGAGTTTATGTTCCTTTTTTTTTATCCGCCCCCCCATACTTCCTTTCTTGTTGATTTTGGTTTTCCTTTCCGTTTGCTTGTTGTTGTGTTTTTTTTTTTTTTTTTTATTGAGGCCTAAGTGACATACAGGAAACTGCCAGTACCTAAAGGGTACAATCTGATGCGTTTTGACATCTGCATATACCCATGAAACCATCACTGTGATCAAGATAATAAACAGCTGGGGTTCCCAAAGCTTCTTGATGCTCTTTTGTACTCTGTCACTCCCACTTCTGTCCCACCTGCCCCCAGCCCTCATCTCGAGAACCATTTATATTTTTCAGAATTTTATATAAATGGAATCACACAGTATGTACTTTGGGGGTTTGGGGGGAAGAGGGAGCTGGATTCCTTCACTCAGCATAATTATTTGGAGGTTTTTCCATATCGTGTGGGTATGAATCAATAGTTCTTTCCTTTTTATTACTCAGTGGTAGTCTATCGAATGGGTATACCACAATTTATTTTCTTCACCCGTGGGTTGACGTGTGGATTGTTTTCCGTCTTTGACAATTATGAATAAAGCTGCTATTAACAGTCACGTACAAATCGCTGTCTAGGCATGCTTTCATTTCTCTTGGGTGGGAAGGAACTCTGTGTCACAGCTCCTCCCATAGTTGTATGGGTCACTTTTTAGGGAACTGCCAAATTGTTTCCCAAAAGAGTTGTCCGTTTTATGTTCCCACCAGCTGTGTGTGAGTTCAGATGTCCCACATCCTTACTGACACTTGGTACCCTGACAGCAACATCTAAACGAATCCCAAACGCAATCATGCCACCCCTCTGCGGTAATTTACCCGGGACCCCCGCCCTTGACAGGACACAGCCCGCCTGCCCTGGGGCCGTTTACGAGCCCGGCTCCCAGCACAGACGCATCTTCCATCACCGTGCCCCGTTCTCAGTCCCAGCCCGCGGATCTCCTCCATCCGCCGCCCAGAGCCTTCTTGGTCCTTCCCAGGAGCAGCTCCCCGGCCCGACTCTGGGCCTTTATACAAGCATTTCTTCATCCTGTCGCTGTTATGGGCTGAATCGTGGCCATCCCCCACCAGAAAACAATTCATCTGTTGAACTCTTAACTCCCAGCACCTTGGCACGTGAGTGGATTTGGATAGGATCTTTCAAGAGGTAATTAAGTTAAAACTCGGTTGAGCACTAATCTAGTGTGTCCGGGGTCCTTGTAAGAATAGCAATGTTGGACACAGCCACCACAGTGGGGAGATGATCTCAGGACACAGTAAGAAGATGGTCATCTACAAGCCATGGAGAGAGCCTGGAACCCATCCTTCCCTCGTGACCCTCAGAAAGAACCAACCCTGCCAACACCTTGATCTTGACTTTCCGGCCTCCAGAACTGTGAGACGACAGCATTCTGTTGCTTAAGCCACCGGGGCTGGGGTGCTTTGTTACCCAGCCCTAGCAGACTAGCGCACTTGTGTCTCTAACGCCCCTCAAGCATGCAAACTCACTGCTCCTTTCTCCGCTAACTCTTCGCCCACCTCTCCTGACCAGAGTTCACAGCTTCTTTTACCCTTCCTGTGGAACTTTGTTCATACCTCTGCTGGGAATTTGATCTACCAGTCGTATCTGTGTAAGGGTCTATCTTCTCCACCAGGCGAGAAGATTTTTCTAAATCTTTGCACCCCAAGCTATCTGGATCAGTCTCCTGACACAGCATAGAATTTTCTTTTGTTTGTTGCATGAATTCTCTGAAACTAGGCTGCTCAGCCAGATTTCTTTCCCCCATCATTTCTTTTGTCCCTTTTAAAAGGAAAAATCCTAGCAATTTTTCCCTTAAGGGAATTTATCTCCAGGAGATCTATGGACAAGTACATAAAAATGGATGTACAAGAAAAGTTTTTCAGAGCTTTGATTATAATATCATAAAACTGCAACAGGCATAATTACTGTTCAATAGAATTAGTTAAATTATGGTTTGCCTCACAGAGGAATACTGTGCAGTCAATAAAAATGATAATGAGGATCTATATTTATTGATATGGGACAAATAGTCACCACTTATTACTGAATGAAAAAAAACAGGCCATGGAACTCTATGTGTAGTAAAATATGTACACAAAATTATGTATGGGTGTAGCTGTAGGTATCCACAGATATAGAAATACAGGGGAGGTATGTGTTAAATCTGGGTGGTAAGACTTGAGATGATATTTCTTTTTTTCTCTGTACATCCCAGAAATGTTTACATTTTTGAAATTAGGCATGCATTTGTTTTATAACATTATTTCATTTAAAAATATATAATACATTCACCATATTATCTATGCTTAAATCAATAATTTCATAAAATGAACACATAATACAACACAGATGATGTACTGTAGGTTGTACACCTGGAACCTAAATTTAATTAAAAAATTAAAAAGAAAAAATATATATAATACAGACAAGAGTTGCTGAGCCCCCCTGTTCTGCTGGATCAACCCCTCCTGCCCAGCGCGAGAGGAGGCAATTCTCAACTTGCTAATTAAGCTTCCCAGAAGCAGGTCAGCCCTGGGCCAGGCCACACAGATGGGCGGCTGCATGGCACAATTAGGGGCTATTGAGCGGCTCCTACCCACCCTTCCCTGGTCTTGTCCTAAAATGAGTCCTGCTGTCAGGCTTTAAAAGCCTAAGTTTCTCATTATTAGTCATTCCATTTGGATACTTCAATTAGGCAGCTGTTAAAATTCAGAGGCAAAAAAAAAAA
>PVJL010014788.1:0-26734 GCA_004026885.1 Lyroderma lyra
TTGGCTGCCGAGAGCCTCCTGCGGCCCCGGGCCGGCGCGCGCACGGGAGCGCACGTTCGCCCTTTCAGCCGGCGTGAAGCGCGTTCCCGAGGGGCGCGCCAGACCCGGGGTAGCAGCCGGCTGTGGGCCACTCAGCCGACGGTCGCCCGCCCGCCCTGTAAATCCAGGCGTCCACCACTTTGAACAGTTAAATCTCAGGGGTCTAGGCCGTCGATCGCCCACGCTTTGGGAGTTCCCTGCGTTCTAGAAGTCACACTGCCGGAAGTCGTACTCGTGGGACTTAGGAGTGAATTCCCTGAGAAAGCTTGCTAGCAGGTGGCTTTGCAGATTTTTTACTTGGGGTTTTTTAACATAATTTTCCCTGTCATCCCTTTTGCAAAGAGTAATAACGTCTACTGATTATTTTTGGTAGTGGAGCCTAGTGGCTTCCAAGGTTTTGTTTTGTTGTTTTTTGTTTTCTTTTCACTCTAAAGTGTCTGCATCAGCGCTATCGGATAGAAAAGATTCTATATCTGCGCTAATACGGTAGCCACTAGCCACCTGGGGTTGTTGAGCTCTTGTAATGTGGCTACTGCGACTAAGGAACTGAATGTTTAATTTTATTTAATTCAAATGTCAACAGCCCCACCTAACTAATGATGCTGTGTTGGACAGCGCAGGTCTAAGTTCTCCCCTCTCCTAGACTGCTCCTCGGGGGGCTAAACGTCCAGATTTGCTTGGGATTGAAGGGGTTGCCGGGATGTAGCGCAAACCTGCATCCGGTGCAAAAACCTGGAAAATCCGCTCAACTTAAAACTCCCATGCAGTTCCTGACATGCCCAAGGTAATCTTAGGGGACACTAACAAGAAGCCTGATGCCACTGCTGGCTGTAAAAAGAATTTAAGCTAATGACTTGAAAAACGGTTTTCTGACAAGTATCTGATTTGTCAGATAATTTTGGTAGAAAATTACTTCTTGGCTGTTTTGTGTCATCTGCTTTTGCTTTTGCCTTGTTTTTTTCTTTAATTCATTTTTATTATTGGCCTTATTGGGGTGACATCTGTTAGCAAGGATTACATAGGTTTCAGGCATACAATTCTACAGTGCATTGTCAGCTTGTTGTATAATAAGTTCACCACCTAATGTTTTTGCCTTGTAAATTGCAGGGCTACTATACTAACTCCTATTCAGCTTACTGTGCTAGTCTATGATTCTGAGGGTTCTTAGAGTTACTTTTTACCCAGCCTATTAGGTTATTGTTTTGTGTTCCTGAATTTGCTTGGGATGGCTAAACGCTTTTTGTTTTTGTTACCAAGAATTGAATTAGTAGGAAATATAGTTTGTGTGACAATAAATGATGCTCACTTTGTCCCAGATTTAGCAAGTGGGAGCCTATTCGAGCTCTTTTCTGTATGTTCTAGACATGTCCCCATCATTCTCTGAGCATATTCTTGCTTTCTGGCACAAGATAATCCAGGCTAAATTTGTGCTTTTCCTGTCCCAGTGGTGGAATCAGCTATTTCTCCAAGAATCCTTGGTTTCTTTTAATGGATAATGACATTTAGAAGCCATTGTCTGGACACCATGAGTGGTCCTTATTATTGGGGTTCCTCTGCTACTAGTTCTTCTCAGTGGGCAGAGCCAGGAAAAATACATGCACACACAAATACATATGTGGGTATGAAAGTATCCAGCCATGTAATATGAAAAATAGAAGCATTTATGGCTGGATTTTTTCCAGACAGCCCTGATATATATGTTGGTGTGTGTGTGTGTGTGTGTGTGTACACATACATACATATATATATATGTATATTTACTTATTTGATCAACACCTTGGAATATAAGCTAATTCCCAGTCACTGCTGCCCACTCCCCTGCACGGAAACCCTTCTTGTCTTACTGGGAATCCAAAACCCCGCATCAGACTGATGCTCCACGCCCAACCATGTCCTCTTGTTTTGTAGATGTTACATGTTCTTTTTACAGGTCTCTTCTTCCTCATAGCCTGTTTCTCCAAGTAGCTTTCTTCTTTATTTTTTCTTGAATGTCTGGTGAACTTTGTCTGCTTATATTTAAGAGAAAAGCACTACAAAACTGAATGGAACCTCATGGCTCGGGTTATTTGACTGCGGGCATCATTGTAGGCCAGTGACTCTCAACTGGGGGCAATGTCCATGACCCTCTCCCTCAGGGACATTGGCTATGTCTGGATACATTTTTAGTTGTCACAACTGGGAGAGGGGTGCTACAGTCTAGAGGGTAGGGACGAGGAATGCTGCTAAACATCTTGCAATGCTCAGAATGATCACCCAAAATAAAGAATTGAAAACATCAATATTTTAGCTCTTTCTTCTTGGCAGGTCATACTCTCCAGAGAAGACTCTGTCAGTATGCCATGTGGCTGCCAACATTCTGAGATCCTGGTAGTATAAAAAGACTAGTAGTTTCCACATTCAGTTAGTAAACTTATTTCATCCCATTTTCACTAAAACGCTCCTGCCCTCTTGGTCCAGAATCCTTCTGTTTCACTCTCTCCAGAAATCAGAACTTCAGGGATATTGTGGTAGAATCAGAGTGGAAAAGAGGGAGGATATTATAAATAGACTTTTAAACAATCATCCTGTTTTTAGCTCCTCCTTCACCTACATTTTCAAAGGTAACTGTGGGCCCCCACTTCCTGGGTTGTTTTAGAATTTTATAATGTAATTCACTTGCTTTTTTCCCTCTGCAGCTTATGATTCCGCTCTGCTGGTTCTCCTAAGTCATTAGTCCATCTGCTTTCCAGCTTCCAATATTCTTATTTTGTTGTCGCCTGTCTTGTTCTCTATGTCTTTGAGTGTCTTTTTAAAACTCCTTTGACTGTCATTTTGGTGGGATTTCAGGAAGGAGCAGATCTTACCGTGCATTCAACTTGCTCTCTTCAACTGCAGTCTCTTCTGTTTTCCCTCACTGTTTATTAAGGTGATCAGAATGTCTCTTATGCCCCACCCCCACGTGATGATCTCATGCAGAATATGATTGTGTCCTATTTATATTTGTGTAAGAAGTACCTGACCTGATGCCTTATACATAGTAAGCACTCAGTACATTTGTTACATTGACTTTATGTAATACAAATGCACATCTGCTTTAAATGCTTTTTCCAGTGATACATCGGTGGAAACTTGTACTTTTATTTTCCTAAGTTTTTAATATGCAAAAATACAGTAAATTAACTTTTATGTCCATAAACTTTGCATGCCTGACTAAAATGACTTGAATACATAAAACATGTGAATCATGCTGTTTATTCATGACATTTTACAAAGAGTCTCATGTATTCACTCTTGTGGCCAATCTCATTTTTAAACCTCTCATCCCCAAATAGAGTATTTTATAGCTTCTCCATTGGGAGATATTTTTAAGACAATAACATTTAATCGTATTTACCTGACAGAATACCTGGTTGTAAATGTATCCTTCTAATAGATGAATCTTATTAGAACTTCAAGTTTGTATGAATATATTTTAAGTAAATAAAGAAAGGAATAAGAATATACATGAATATGTATGCTTCAGTAACCAAATTCTGAGCACTAAATCTATTTCCTAACATGACAGGAAAATCTGGTAATTAGATACCTAATACATGGTACTGTTGCTCCCATAGTCAGAATTCCCAGATCCAGGAATCAAGGAATGAAATGGGTGTGGCATTGGTCACTATTATCCCTAGGGACTCATAGCAAAATTTTTGCTTCCTGTTTCTGTGGCCTTATGTTCTACTGGCCTAGAGATCTTAGTTTTAAAGGAAGGAATGCTTCTACCAGGAGACACAACAATGATTCCTTTAAACTAGAAGTTAAAACTGCTGCCTGGTCATTTTGGGCTCCTCATGTGGCTGAATCACCAGGCACAGAAAGGGCTAACTGTACTGGCTGGGGCGATTGATCCTGACTCCTAAATGGGAAATGGGACTACTGCTTCACAATGGAAGAAAGAAAGAGTTATGTCTGGAATACAGGAGATCCCTTAGTGTTATCAAGGCCAACAAAATACCACAACAACCCAATCCAGGGAGAACTACTAATGGTCCAGACCCTTCAGGAATGAAGATTTGGGTCACCTACCAGATAAACAACCATGACTAGTTGAGGTGCTTGATGAAGACAAAGAGAATATAGAATGAATAGAGGAAGAAGGTAGTTATAAGTATTAGTTATGACCACATGACTAGTTATAGAAATGAGGACTATAATTGTCATGAGTATTCCTCTTTGTTATGAATGTGTGTGTGCGTGTGTGTGTGTGTGTGTGTATTTAGATAGATATAGATATATACTTATATATGAAATCTTTGTTTTCTTCCCTCTCTTATTCCCTTATATAACATAAGGTATATTTACTTTATGTCACAGTATTTAATTATTGTTAATTTTATATATAGAATTTAAGTTATGGGATATTAAAGAGAAGAGTAAACATCACTCAAGGACATTACCTCCTTTTCTGGGGAAGGGGTTAGTCTGCTTTTGCATGTACACATTACAGTTGTATCATGCAAGGTAGATTTATGACTTTGTTATTCTCTTTATTTAGAGATTAAGTTTAGTGTAAGGAGATGCATATGGGTGCCAAGTTCACAGGGTGTGGACTTATGATGGTTGATTTTATATATCAACTTGACTGGGCCATGGAATGCTCAGACATTTGATCAAACGTTATTCTGGGTGTGTCTGTGATGGTGTTTCTGGATAAGCTAACATTTGAATTGGTGGACTGGGTAAAGCAGATTGCCCTCTTTAACATGGCTGGGCTTCATCCAATCAATTGAAGACAAAATAGAACAAAAAGGCTGAGTAAGAGGGAACTTACACACACACACACACACACACACACACACACACATCCTGTTGGTTCTGTTACTCTGCAGGAAGCTGACTGATACAGCTACCTTAATTATAAATAGAAAATGCTTACACTGTTTAAAAACCTTAACTATTTAGTGCTTAGTAATAACCACATATGGATTTTGTGTAATTCTTGACAGTTTCAGAGTACATTTTATTATTTATTGTTGGTTATCCATTTCATTTCCTAGGATATTTAGATTGCTAAAGAAATCAACAAGATACTATTTCTATACAGCAAGCCTTATTTAATATGAAATTTTAAATATTCTTTGGAAGTCATATTCATGTGTACGTGACCACGAAAGCAGAAATAAGCAGTTGTTACAAAGTAAAGTGTATGAATGTCCATGTCTCAGAGTAGTTCTTCTGGCCACCTGGTAACATTTGGAGCAAGTACTGCTTGTTAGCTTCCTTCCACTGTGCTTACTTGAAGACCAGGCCAATGTTAAAGTGTTTGCTTTGCTTCTTTTGTAAACTATTTTATTTCCTTCCAATTCTAATTTGTCCCAGTTGCTCTATTCAAGTAAAGTCATTTCATCTCCCCTGTTCTGATTGATATTGTAATTATCCAGTTCTTTCCAGCTGCATCCACCCCAGCTTTACATGAAGAATGGAGAGCTATGCTTTCCGTATTTGAATAATGAAACTATGGTCAGGCTTATTTTTTTCTCTTTGGGAAAGAAATTATCCACCAAAAAAGAAACAACATTCTGCTGCTGCGAGTACCGTGGGGGAGGTAGTTGCCTCTCCATTTTCTCTTATTAGTCTGCTAATATTTTAAGACAGACAACTATTTAATTACTACTTGGTTTTACAGGACGGAAACACACACACATACATGCACACACGCACACACGTTTACATTTACATATCTATATCTATATAAATCTTGGACCTGTCAGATCTAATTCTGAGTCTCCTGGGGTACTTTGATTATATTCCTAGGTCTTCAGAGACTGAATTCTCTGTGTATTTAAGAATAACTACTGGCTGATGTGATGGAGGCAACACTGTGACTGTTGGTCTTGCCAACAGGCTTCCATCAAGACAATCTATCTGTTCGATCTCTTTTGGTTTCAAGAAACAAAAACCAACTCAAATGAACTTAAGCAAAAAGTGGAAAATATAAGGATGAACAAAGACCATGTCTCAGGATGGAACTAGAACTGTACATCTGACATTCTCTCTGTCTTTGTGTCACTCTATGTATCTATTTAACTATCTAGTATTCATGGTAGAAAAATATGGCTGCATGTACTCCAATTTTGTATCTCCTGCATTAAAGATTTCAACCTAGACAGAGACCAGATCTCTTACTCCTGATTCCCAGTTTTCCAAGCCTGAGTCTCTGTTCAGGCCAAACTGTAGCAAGGACAAGAGTTAGATGGTCATAATTTATGACCATGACTGCTTGGAGGCTATTCTGTGACCACGTGGATGAAAGGGAAAGGGAGAAGTTTGCAGAGAAGAAAGGCTGGATGGCAAACTTAATAGGTTCCACTGTGAAGCCCTTCTCTTCCTTTCTAGTGGAAAATTGATCTTAGACTCTATTGGCGTCCATGCTGGAGATAAGGAAGTAGATGGTATTAAGGTAGGTTGGGTAAAGGAAGGAATTTTGAGGCAATTAGAACTTTGGGGGCTCCCTTTAATCCATATCATAAGTATATTTTTGTTAATATAACTCATTATTTGGTCCATTCTTACACAAAGAGATATAATACACTGTGACAAATATATTCCTGGATTTTGAGCCATCTTCATATTCAAATATATGTTAATTATCCAGATCAGCTTTGCAGAGATTCGACTCAGTTGGACATCTAGGAGTTCATAAGGGAAGCACTGAAGATCCATAAGCTATTTCCAAAATTTCATAAAGTCTAAAGGATATCATATATTTACCTGATACAAAGTTACCTAAAACATCAAATTTCTCTGTTTTAGAATGGAATTATATCAAGTCAAGGCAGCAAGCCTATTATACCATGGTGATCCTAAGCTCAGGTTGCACACACACATACACACACACACAAGCAAATAAATGTATGTGTATAGGTATATATAGTGATTGGTTAAATTCTGGGTAAACAAATTCCATCCTGGGAGAAGTGGGATCTTAATAAATTTATATGCAGCCACTCTTTTTCCTTTTTTATTCTAAAGACTATAGAAAGAGAAATTTAAGGCTCAAGGTTACTAAACTCATCTTTCCTGGAGCTCTATGAACATGAAATAATTAGCCATCTCTAAAATAATTATCTCTGGAAAATCCTACTTTCCTCTTAAAATATATTAAAATATCCACCCCACTGTTAGAAGATGTAGTAATTAGAATAATATATTGCCTTAATGACAGGCGTGTGGATGATAAGTTGATTCCAAAAATGCTCTAACTTTCAAATGTGGATTCTGGATATCCTGTGAATGTCATGACCTTGGATGTTTAGGATTTCCTGCCAGTCCTCATCTCCTTAATGATCGCAAGCACTTGCTTATTTCTCTGCTGCATTCCATGATTAGGTAGGTCCTCTGGATCCAGATGTAAAGAACAAGGTGGATAGAAAAGGTTTCTAAGATACGAATTCTCTATTTGCAGTTTAACCTGCCAGAAACCTTTCAAGCCCTAGGCATTTGTACACATAATTCCCTGAAATCCAGTTTGGAGCAAAGCCACTCCTCTTCCTATAGCCAAGACATGTCAGTAAGTCATTTTCAACAGCCTTGAATTTTTCTCTCTTACCTCACCAAGGCTCAAAACTCTACATTAAGTTGCTGTTTCCATTCTACTTTTCAGAAAAGTAACTAATCCTGATTGAAATGAGAAATCTTATCATTGCAATATTGTTTTTAAATGTACCCTCTACTTCAGTCGTGGAAATGATACATTTAAATTTGAAAAAAATTAGTGGGATTAGAAGCAATAACGAAGATACAAATTCTAATAGAAAGTATTAGTTTTTTGAAGCATTGTTTTAAGTGTAAAGTTACATATTTATTCAAAGTTGATTCATATGTGATGGATAAATCACTTCCCAAATGTACTTCTTTGTAAGGCTATGAAAAGAGGAGAGAAGTAGGTAGGACATGCATTAATCAGAGTAAGGTCTTCTCCCACTTAAATACTTGTACAGGATGTTCTTTGTGAAGCAAATGTAGTGAAAATTCCTCTTTTCTTCCTTGAAGCATCTGTGAGTCTTTCTTTTTAGATATAATGAGTTGTGGTGGGCACATGACAAGGAAAAGGTTCAGTGTAACAAGCAATCATGTTATTTTAAAAAGCTCCATCTCAAATTAAGTTTACATGTGGTAGCTTTTTAGACAGGGTGGGTTGCAACATGTGAGCAATTTAAAAGTGTAACATTTCATTTACAGGTTTAGAGTAGCTTTCAATTCTCTTGCTAGTGTGCTTCTAATTAAATCTTAATTGTACCATTTATTATGAAATGAAAGAAACACTATTGAAACACTGTTATATGGGATTTTCCATAAGAACTCAAGATGGCCCTCACAAAATGGCTAATCCAATGAAAAAGCGTAAAATGTGGAAATGAGCCTTAAAATTAAAGCCATGCACCCACAACCTAGATTTTAACAAGTATTAACAATTTGTCATAGAATTAAATCATTTTTATAATGATATCACTTTTGAAGTCATTTTTATAAAAGTAGTTTTTAAAATCACCCTTTATCTTTCCTCTAATCTTATCTCCTCCTACTTACTCCCCAGTCCAGACCTCATAATTTGACGTATCAGTATCTGTTGCTGCATAATAAATTACCCCAAAATTTAGTGGCTTTCAACAACATTACTTACCTCACAGTTTCTGTGAATGAGGAATTTGTGTTTTAGCTGGATCCTCAGCTCAGGACCTCTCACAAGGCCACCGCCAAGGTATTAGCTGGGACTAGAGTCATCTCCATGTTCAACTATGGCAGGATCTGCTTCCAAGCTCACTCAGTGGTTGGTGGCAGGATTCAGTTCCATGAAAATCATTTTCCAAAATAGATTTTGACATAACTGATTTTGAATTCTTCTTTCTGATCAACAGGTTCAATTGCTTCATGAGGCCATTCTTGATAGTAAATTTCTCTCATTGTCTTAGCCTAGCTGCCTCCAAAAACCAGAGCCTGAGCTAAAGACTTGTACTCAGGTAGTATATTTAGGAGGTGATTCCAAGGTGTATTAGATGCTTCCCCAGTGCTATTCATTATTCTTCTTTTGGGTAAACCATTGTTCAGTGCTTTTCTTCATAGATATTAAAAAGTTAGACGTCCAAGTAACGTAAGTCTAAATAATTAAAATTCTACATTAATAATATTTTGAATTTGAGGAAGCCAGATAAATTTGCAATATATACCATATATAATGTTCAAAAATATTCTGATCTATAAAGCAGGTTCTATCAGTCAGTGTTCTCCAGACAAACAGAATCAGTAGGATATATACTGTGTATATTAAGAGATTCATTTGTGCGATAAATAATTGGCTCACATTATTGTGGGGGCTGACACATCTGAAATCTGTAGGACAGGTAGGCAGGCTGGAAGCTCATGCAGGAGTTGATGTTGCAGTCTTGAGACAGAATTTCTTCTCAAGAAACCTGTTTTTGCTCTTCAGGTCTTCACAGATGGGATAAGGTTCACACACTTTGTTGAGGGTAATTTCCTTTACTTAATGTCAATTGATAGTACATGTTAACCTACATCAACAAAATGCCTTCACAGCAACACCTGGATTGCTACCTGGGTAATACGACCTAGCCATGTTGACACATGAAACTAACCATCACACAGGTTAAGAAATGAAAATCTAGGGATATGCATTTCCTTTCCTGTGCCACAGAAAAAGAATCCTACCTTAGATAGAAATAAGGTTTGTGGTTATGGTAGATGCTATGATCTAAATATCTGTGCCTCCCTCAGAAATTCACGTGTTAGAACGCTCATATCCAAAGTGATGATTGTTAGGAGGTAGGTGGGGACTTTGGGATGTGATTAAGTCATGACGGTGGAGCCCTCATTAATGGGACCCAGAAAAAGCTCCTCACCCAAGGATGCTGGCACCCTGATCATGGACTTCCAGCTTTCCAAACTGTGAGAAATACATTTCTGTGGTTTATAAGTACCACACCCAACTGTGGTATTTTGTTACAGCTGCCCAAATAGACGAAGTAAAACAGTTTTTTTCTGCATTATCCCTGAACTATCCCAAGAATGTGGGAAAATAGAGCCAAATAATCTCTAGACCTACTGGTTATCAGCTCTTCAAATAAACCCCAGTGGAAATAATCTATTCTGTCCTCTTTGTTCATAAGCAACGAACATGAGAAAGGAAAAAATTAAGCAACTTGTTTGTGTTCTGACCACAAATTAGTAGCAGAACCAAAAACAGAATCCAGGTATTCTCAGCCCAATAGTTTATTTACAACACCACGCCACCTTTGTGGACAATAAAAATGACTATCAGTAGCTAAAGAATGGATTTTTTTTCCACTTAATGTTCATAATTTCATTTGCCTATGAAATAATAATGTGAAGTTTATTTTATAAAGTAGATATTAGATAATATTAGGAAATACTTGCTAATTTTGTTAGATGTGATAAAGGCATTGAAGTTATGTAGAATAGTGGTCCTTCATTTTTAGGAATGTACACTGCATGTGGATTTCTTCAAAAATATAAATCAAGTATGGCAAATATTAACAATTGTTACATATAAGTGATGGATATATATATATCCATATATATATCCATCTATATATACACATACACATACACATATATTTATTTATTTATTATATAATTCTCCCGATCCTTGGTTATGTTTAAATTTTCTCATAATAAAAAGTAAAACAAAAATTTCACTTTCTGATCCTAGGCTTGCAGGCCAGTATTAATTTTTTTATATGTCCACATTACTCTTCTTGATTTCAATAAGCTTAAGTCAATAAACCTACAAACTATGTCCCCAGGCCTGTGCACATTCAGTGCTCTAGACTAGGAAATCTAATCCCAGGAGATCCCAAATTGACCCTTGTGGGCATATGTCCATTCCCTCTTCATATTTGTTCTCATACTTGCAAGCAGAAACATTACCACATGTTTACATCTCCTAAAAAAGGCACAAAACCTTCCTACCCTTTCTTCATAGGTCAAATCACTTTTTGTGTCAGTTTTTACCAAAAAAAGACCTAAAATAAATTGATGATTAAGATAGAGATAAAATGTTTATAGTGGTCTCACAGCATTTTTATTCAGTCTAGGATTACACAACATATAGTGAAGCTTTATAATTATCAGTACTTCATGTGTGACAAGATTTGATGGAGTATATACAATGCTTTATAAATGCTAGTTGTCACCTTCTTCATTGAGCAATAATTAAGCATTTACTATGTACCTGTGCTAAAGAACTAGAGAAATTAACATGAGAAAATCTAGCCTTTGGACTCCGAGTTACACAGATAAGCTAGCTAATTTGCAAATAATTGCAAATCTCTGCTTCATTGATAATTATTTGGCTGTAGCCATCTCTGTGCTGCAAAATCTCATTCCAGAGATATCTGATAAAGTAAATGGTATAAACTTGTATATAAATCGCATAAGCTAATGAATTGAAATTGCATTGTCTGCTAGAGTAAAATTAAAAGCACTCCATTTCTGTGTGATTATCATTTACTTGACCTTTAAAGATTTTTTTTTCCCAACTGAGAACCAATTTGCTGATTTGTTAAGGGTTGGGGGTGGGAGGGAAGTATTTAAATTTAAATTCAGTTGTTTGTCATTGATAGTTAACAACTAAAACTCAAGATGACTAACAATAAAGCATCTTCAGACTAGAACATGTGAACTGATGCTATAAACAAAGATGTGCAAATTCCCATAGATACATTCCACTTTGTAACCAGTTTTGCTTAGTTTAGCCCTTTCACTAATCAAATGTATGACTCTAGTTATTTAATCTCTCTGAGCCTCAGTTTATTCATCCAAATAAATGGGTCAAATGATTTTAAGGCAGTTTCAAAATACAATCTTTTATTGGTTCTATAACTTTTAATTCAGTAATACTTTTTAAATATTTTAAATGTAAGTTTCTTGCACATAGTTTTGATGAGTGTTTTCATGCTATTTTACCTAGTGATTTTTTCTTTCATTTTTACATGTATTTTTACTTGTATGGCAGTATGTTTTTCAGGCTTACTATTCACTCTTGCTGGTAATGGAAAAGTAAAAGGAGTGAGGCAGACAACGCACTCATGGCAGAGGTCCCAGCGAATGCCTAATGGGAGTGCGCACTGGGGTTCACACACATCTGAGCGTTTTGGAAGTGGGGGCAAGGAGACAGCCTACCAGAGGTCTGGAGCTTGAGAAGCCCAGGGTCTTGCTGGGAAATAATGGACTTACAGGCACAGAGACTTAACATTTGGTTCAAGGACAAAGAGGTGGGTAGAGACAGATGATTTTGAGCATACAAAGAAGCCTGGCATGGACTCGCTTCCCAAGTCCAGGCCTTAGACCATTCCTCTTCTGAGCAGAATGGCTGCAAGAACTAAACCAGCAAGAACTGGAAGACGTAGTTTTGTTTTCACGATTACGCTCTGAGAAGTGAAGAGTAGGAGTCCCCAAAGGCATCAGTCAGTGACTCTGCAGGCAGCATCATGCATGCGTCAGTGACAGGAGAAAGGCCATTAGTGTGCCCTAATGGTGGCTTCAGGGGACTTGAGTTCCCACAAAGAAATGCTGCGACACTTATTGGGACGCACTTCTTACTCCCTGTTTGGAAACGTGAGTTCGATTTCTCTGACCCATACTTACTTCTCTGCTCATTTCCGCAGTGCATAGTTTCCCTTCACTTCTCCTTCAGGTGATCCTTCTCCTCTCAGAGAGGCTCATACTGGCCCTTGTATGGACGTTACATTTCCACGGTACGCAGCCCCCAGCCATGATTCTGTTTCCCGTTGTGTGTGCACGCTGGGGCTCTGGGGCTAATATTTTCTATTCTAGTATGACTATCCTGCTAGGGCCTGCAAGGGTCAGAATCAACCCCAATCTTGTGAATACACCTGTCACCTGAAGGGGGAGGGCATTTGGGGTGGGGGATGTCATTTGAGTGAGTGGCAGAGTTCAGACATGAAACTAGAATTCTGATCAGAATCTAAGGAGGGAGATTCAGCCTCTCTCTCTCTCTCTCTCTCTCTCTCCCTCTCTCTCCCTCTCTCTCTCTTTCTCTCTCTCTCTCCCCCACCCCCCGGGGATTTAAATAGCACTCACACTTCATGATGGAGGGCAAAAACGGCATCCACCATGTGGAGAGTGGACAACCCTCAAAAGATTTCTTTTCCTGGGTTCTCTGACTGATGATATGAATCTTTAATCAGGGGTGCAAACAGTATCCCCAAGACTGTGTTTATTTCCCTTTTATCATCCCCTTAGCGATTTAGCCTTGAGTGAAATCTTTTTCTAACCTTCTAAGCAGATCTCTGCTGCGCTGCTGAAACGAGAGGGCTGATTTCCCCCTCTTGGCCCCTGGAGGTCAAGAATCTAAACTTTATTTAAGATAAATAAGAATAAGATTTGGGAGGCCCTTTATATTTTCCAAAAATGTAAGTTAATGTTACCGTTCCAGAACTATTTGAATTTTAACATTAACTGTGATACAGATTCTGTCCACTGTCAAAGGAATTTCCAAGCATTCAAAAATCATACTCAGAAGACATTTTTGCACAGACATAACTAGAGATTTTTCTACAGTGGAAATCTCCTGATGCCGGGCTGCTTTCTGACTCACAGTACTTCAGCTTACATTTCATGTTCTGTGGCCTTTCACTCCTCTCAGTTTCATTCCAACCCCAGCCCGATACCCTTAATATTCTCTAACATCCTCAAACCAACCACGGATTCCATAGACAAGTAAAAACCAACTTCATCTACCTTAGTGAGCATTCAAGGAACTTCTTCCCGTCTGGAGATTGGAGTAGGGCTGTCTGGTTACCATCCTGTGTGCTCAAAGGGGTTTATAGACACTTACTCCTTACCATTTGTCCCGCAGATTAAACGACGGCAGAACTTGGTTTCATGGAAGTGTAGGACATGGTGTGTGTCAGACAGCAAAGAAGGATGAGATTGCTGTAGATGGATCAGCATCCCGTTGATGCCCAACCCCCATCTCCCTTGCTGTCTCCACGGTAGAGGTTTGAAAGCCAAATCCTGCTTTCCCACCTCTCAGGCAGTTCAGGATGTCCTGTGACCCATTTATGACCCAAGAGATTACTGCTACAGGGCTTCTAATAAAATATGTTTTCCTCATTGACAAGAACAGATGTGGCTGCACAGCCCCCTTCCTCTGCCTTGAATGCAGCCATGATGGTTGCAAATGGCAGTGGCCACCTTGAGACCATGGGGAAAAGGCTGAGACAACATCTGCCCTGTATCATCAAGACCCTAAAGCAAAGCCCCCAACCGCTAACCTCTGGCCTACTTGTTATGTGAGAAAACGAAAATGCTATTTGTATAAGCCCCTGGAATTGGCACTTCTGATAGTGTTAGCTGAGCAGTGCTGGGAACCGGAATACTGCTGAGTGACAGGACTGTCCTCTTCGGTTTAACTCAAAATTATGCAAACAGAAGTTGACTCAAACAATGAAGACAGTTTGAGCCTTCAGATGTTCATAACCAAGCAAATCAAATTTCATGTATCTGATAATCAGACTAGGGTGACCTAAACTGATTAATTAAGATCTTTAAGTCAAAGGACTTTGAAAGTCTGAGTCCAAATGGCCAGATACCAGGAAGCATTATTGCCTGTGATGTTCCTGCCGCAGAAAAGAATTGGAGTCAGGAATCAGCAAACTTGAATGTTGGTTCTGCATGATCCCCAAAGTCGCCGAGTGGCCCCCAAAATGACTTCTCTGTCACTCTTCTTTACAATAAGGGAAATGATGCACATCACTGATAAAAAGAAAGAATTTACGTGAAGATAGGTTTTGAAAAGGATGCCATGCTATCTCCTAATGAAGTACCTGATTCCAACTATGTCAGAAGCTGATGGGAACTTTACAGTGAGGAACTGGGCTAACTAACATCGCCTGAACCCACCGATCGATCTGAGCTTCATGCAAGAGAGCAAGACATTGTGGACCCCCTAATGACAACTCTGATGTACTCTTGCCCCCCCAAAAAATGAGGGGAAAAAAAAGAACCTGAATTTATTCAAATCTTTAAGTCTTCTAGTCTTCAGGAAACGCAGGAGAAAGAAAATCAATTTAAACCTCTGCTTCACTGACACATGAAATCCCTGCTAAATGATACCCGGAGGAAACAATTAGGCAAATCCAGAATGTGGAACATTCCTCAGGAAAACTGACTTGGTTTCTGAAAAAAAAGTCAATGTCATGTGCAAAGAAAGCAGGGAAGAAGAGACTATAATAAAAGATTTTAAAAGACTTAAAAGCCATAACAGCAGCAACCAAAAAAATTTTTTTTAAGATTTAAGAGTTATACAACCAAGTATGTGTGTATCTTGTTTGGATCCTGATTCAAACAAACCAACTGTAAAACAAACAAAAAAAAGTTTTTTAAACAATCAGGGAAGTTTTAATATTGGCTGGACACTATGTGATATTAAATAATTATTTGTTTCATTAGGTGTGGTATTGCTATGTAACTATGAAATGTCATTTTCTGAGATGTATAATGAAGTATTTAGGGGAGAAATGACATTTAATGTCTGGAATTCACTTTAAAATACCCTTGCCAAACCAAGAGGGAGATACCAATCGGAAATAAGAGGGCAAAATGTGATGCTTAGTAGAGTTTTGTGATGGAGTCATCGGATTATTATACTCTACTTTTGTGTATGGTGGGAAATAGTCACAATAAAAGCTATAAAAAAGAAAAGTGTAACAAAAATGTGACATGTCATTCAGGTTTGGTATTTTTCAATGAATACCAATTAATGTTCATTTGTCCTTTTTATCTAGACATAAGTAGATTTTCAGTTTTTCACTAACAGCATGATAGAATCCCAACAACCCATTCAAAGTACTAAGCTCTTCCTCACATACCCCACCAAAGTAGGGTCACCACAGCCCTGCCTCTGGCTTTGAGGGTGGCCACAGGGATGATTAATTTGCCAGGGCTCCCTTTATTGACTTGGTATCCCTCATCTCAAGCCTGAGTCCTCATTTGGGTCAGATGTGGGTCAAGGCTGTACTAGAGCCATTGATGGCTCTACCAGGAACTCCCAAAGAGGCATGCGCAGTCACCGAGACAACTCTGGGCCATAATGCGATCTACTCCCGCCAAAAAGAACATGTACTCACCTCTTGTTAATATTTACTGCAGTCTGTATCTTTGGCAAATATGTGCTGAACTATTTCATTAATTTCTATTGAAAGAGGCTGTTTCCTCTATCCAGGACACCAACTGATCTTCCTGACCTGCTTCTCTGAAAGCAGATTTCAGAATACCTGTGCTCTCTGCATATGTGCTAGACCTCCTTCCCACCCCCACCTCCAACCCCCGGGTTTGGCACTTGCTTGGAGAGTCATCAGCACATTATATGGGTTTCCCTTCCTGTTGTACACTCAAGCACAGCCTCCTGTGAAGCTTGAGTTGTTCGTGGTGGGCAAGGAGTGGTTATGGTTCATACCGGATTCCAGAAAAACCAACCCAGAACCACACTCTGCTCATAATCCTGGTTTATAAACCCAAACTCTGAGTCTCAGAAACAGTCAACAATTTAACAAATATTTCCTGAGAACTGACCCAGGGCAAAGTTCTGGATAAATGGATGATGGGGCGTGCGGCAAGGTTCTGAGAAAAGAAACTGTTTCTGGCATGTCACAGATGCAGGAGAGACTGGGTGTGAGAGACATGGCAGGACACAGAATGTAGAAGAGTGTGGCAGGTGAGGTAGGAAGATGGGGAGAGAGCAACATCCAGGCACATTTTGATGGTAGATTCAAGAAAGGCTTTAAAAAGAACTCAAGGACATAAGTGCTACCCTTTGCACTTCCTTGATTAACCTAAAGTGCTCACTCAGGGGTAAGCAGTGACTTGCTCATTAGTGAGATTTCTGCCTTCGGCTAGCCTTTTCTCTCTTACTCTGAACTGCGTGGCCCATCAGCAGAAGCTTCGGGACGGCGGTTTCCCATTACCGATCTGCTCTAGTGCCTGGAATCCCCCACCCCTGGGCCCAGACCTTGTGCCCCCGATTTCTGCATTAAAATTCAACGATAAATAAATCCCAGGGAGGAATGAGGCTCGCATTGTAAGCCATTTTCCCCTTGGTAGGCTGAATGTTTGCCTTAGTTACCATCACCTAACCAAGACTGAGCGGTCAGCATGATGGAAGGCAGAAGTTTAAAGGAAAAAGAAGGAAGCTTCTGGAAAAATGGATGCCCCCTGGGTCAGGCGGCCAATGCCTTCCAGTGTCCAACAGAAACCTCCATCTGCCCTTTGTAATCATAGAACTTCCAGATCGACCCTGGGGAGAAATAGAAGAAGTCAGACGTCCCTGCCTGACCCGACACTGGCCAGTCACAAGCGTCGGTGCGCACTTGCCCACCGGCCCGAAGCGCGTGCTTCCCGCGTCCCGTTCCTCCTGGCCCCCCGAACCCCACCGGCGGCTGTGCGGTCTCGCTGTTTCCTGCCACTTCTGATTTTCCTTTTCCTTATTTATCCTTCCCCACCCTCTCCCCTTCTCCCTCCCACCCCTCTCCGGTGTGCGGACTAGACTGTTAGGCACACGCTCCCCAAACCTTCCTTAGACGCCTCAACTTTCACTTTCTTCCACCAGGGGTCGGCTTTGTTTCTTTTTTCCGAGGCCGACGCAGCTCCTGCGAGCCCAAGTATCTTACTTAGCCCACCAACAGCCAGCCCCCTTTTGGGGCTGTGGTCAGGCCACAGGCGACATTCGCCCTGGGTCTGAGTGACCCGAGTGAAGAAGGAGCTCGTCAAGGGGGAGGTTGGAGCCCTTTCTGCCACAAAAAAATAAAAAAAGTCCACTCTTCGCCCCGTTTGAGGCATTTGATTTGAACCAAGTTTCCCAGGTTGGGGATACCATGAAGTGTGGGGTGAAATACGAGGTCACGACCTGAGGCTGCAACGCAGACTCCGGGGCGGTGCGTACCGCGTTCCGGCGGCGGGTCAGGATACTGCCCGAGAAAGGGGCCTTCAGGTCGCCACCGATTTTCCTTTCGGCCAGGGGAGCAGAGGGACTTAACTCCGCTGGCGTCGGGGCCCAGGAGGTGGGGGGATGTGGGGGCACAGGGGCTGACGCCTTGCGGCCAAGCTCTGTGCCTTCGGAGACGCCCCTCCCCCCAGCCAGCCTAGGTGGTAGGCGTGGGCAGCCAAAGCCCAATTCTCTGCGAACCCGGGACGGATCATTCATCTCCAAAAGCCTTTTCTTCTTGTTGTTGTTCCTCTGGTTTCTTCCTTCCCACTTGTATCCTCTGGCTGCAAACCAAGAGAGGCGCCCAAATATACAAGTCAAGTCGAATGAAAAGCGTATTGCGGAGGCGCTCCCAGCCACCTCCCCCGTCCCTTTAAATTGTGTTTCAAAACAACACGGTGACTCTTGGACAAGATGTTTCTATTTCACCCCCACCACAACAGACGGGCGATGAATGCGGCTGGGGCAATGTCTGGCTGTGTCAAATCCGTCCCGCGGCTGCCTTGGGCCAGCACTGAGGCTCTGCTTTTGTGTTATGTTCACGGAGAAGATATTAATTAAAAGAAATACATGATTAAAAAGTAATGAGTTGAATAAAAATTATCTCCGCTCATTTTCTGATTATGTTAATTGTTAAAAACCCTTCAATCACGTCGTTGCAGTCAATGGGCTTTAATGTGAAATTAGTGGGCTCTTGATAACTTACAGTCCAGAATAATCCTGGCGGTTTAGTCATCATTCCTAATAACAAGGATGTTGCTAAGAACAGAAATTTTACATGATTTTGATACATTCAGCCCTTCCCCCACCTGTCATTAAAAAAAAAAAAAAAAAAAAAAAACCGCTTCGCCTACCCGCGATTTCCAACTTCTTCCCCGGACTCGCCGCGGCCTTGGCGGGCTGGAGTTAGTGTCCCGGCCGGAGTGCCGGCTGCGCGCAGCCAGGCCGTCGCGGGTGCGGCCGCCGGTGGCCGGTTTCGGGTTTCCGCTCAGCCGCCGCGTGCGCCCTGGTAGACTGCGCGCAGCTCTCCCCGACCCCCGGAGCGGCCGCGGCGCCGTTCAGTGCACCGGGCTGCGCGGGGGTCAGGTAGGGGCTACGCGCACTCGGGGCAGCCGCGCCGCAGCCTGGGGAGCCGTCGCCAAGCGGGCACATAGGACTGTGCGTCGACAATCTCAACAGCCGCGGGGCGCCGGGCGGGGTTGGTGGGCAAAGCAGACCGAGGTGGGGCGAGGCGCGTTTGTGTGTGCGCGCCTGCCCCTCGCGCTCCGCCGGAGCTTCCGATGTCACCTGCTCACGAAAGCACCCAAAGCGCCGAGGGTCCACCGAGGTAGGGAAAGGCCCCCCGCGCTCAGAGCCCGGCCGCACCCCGGACTGGTGCAGAACAGGCCTTCCGTGGGTTTCATTGGCTCCCACGAAAACTGGTAAATTCGTACAAGAATCTGATGGATGACGACGACCGGCGCTCTCAGCAGCCTCTGGGGCCCCAAAGGCACCCAGAAAGCTCCCACCCCGCCCATGAGCAAACTCACAGCGGAGCTTGGGGGTGAGGGAGGTTTAATAAGCTGGTCGAGGATGTGGAAGGATGTTCCTCTCACATAACACCACAAACACTTCATTCTCAAGGAGCCAAGGAAAGAAGAAATGCTCCGCACCTACAATTGTGCTTCTTGGGAAACAGATTGTGCTGCGCAAACCGGCCTCCGACTGAGGTGCGGCTGGGAGACAGGCGGGGCCCTGGCCCGGGGATGGGTGTGGGAGGTGGGTTGCCCGAGGCGGGAGGGATGAGCTCCCGGTCTCAATCCACCCAGTGCTGGACATGGAGGAATCCAAAAGCTTCTCATTGGAGGTGCTTTGACGCCTGGGCGAATCACCACACAACATCCAGCTCCAGTTGCAAGTGTCATCTGCAGACTGGAAGGGATTCAATCTTCATTTTTCTCCCAAGGAAACTAAATGGAGGAAATTGCATTTCCTGAGTTCAAACTGTCTGAAATGATACATACATACATACATACATACATATAAAAGATGTGCAGATATTGATACGCAAAAGTATGTGAGCTGGGGGTGCGGTCAGCGAGGTGGAGGGTGCGTGTACGCCACACAGATTTAACTCATTCCCAGGCCATGAGGCTCTGTGTCTCAAAGCCTGTTTCAAAGCTTCTTGGGGTGGCAGGTGTAGTTTTTCTTAATTTGCGCGGGAGCGCGCGCGTTTCTTTTGCACCTCCAAAAGAGCAGCTTTCTTTTAAAGTATATGTTTTCACCTTCTCAAACCCAGACACCGAGGAACCTGCCTTGGGGAGTTGGGGGCAAAGGTGTCAGGGACTGACTGGGATCAGTCCCAAGGCTAAGTCTTGTTCACCTCTTATTTGCATCCGCTGTTAGGCCGAGGATCATTTCAATAAATAACAATGAACAGGAATGGCATTTAGAGGGCCTGTGGGCAACATTTAAAGGCCAATATAGAGTTTATAATCCTACTCTATCATTTCTTATTGATTAGAGTAATCAAGATAAAAAGCTAGCGGGGCTCGGAGAACTTCAGCGGCATGTCATTAAAGATAAGAGTCAGTTAATTCTGGAGCTGGGGTAATGTGGCTGAAATGAAGAGTTCATTTGCATGAGATGCTGAGCCCAGTAACAAGGGGACAAAAATCACTAATTAGGATTGCAGACTGTCACCCTGTCGGCAAGCACCCTTTCCAGGTCGCGGACGAAGAGGAGACCGCGTTTATGTAAATTTGGGGCGGGGCAGAATGCTCTCACTAGCTTCATCAATGGAGATTACCTCCCCAACTCTCTAAGCCATCTCCCAGGGTGGGGATGCGGGTCAGTAGGGTCGGGTCCCCTTTCCTGCCCACCCCACGCTGTCATAAGAGGGCTGCTTGCCCACTCCCTTAAGGATGATCAAAGACGTGTGTCTGGGGCTGCAGTAAGTCGTACTGTCCAGTCTTCGCCGCGGGCTCTGGCCTGATCGGCGTGGCCGCCTGGGAAGGCCCCAGGTCTGGTGCAGCGCCTGTGGGTTGAAGCGTGCAAGCGCAACACCGGCCCAGCTCACAGGCGCCGCGGCAAGTTGGGGGCGTCTGCCCCCGCGAGGATCCACGAAGGAGGCCTGGATCTCAGGGTCTCAGTCGGTGACTCTCAGCTTGACGCTTCCCTGTGTCTAGTGGCCCGTGCCTGACCTGCCACTCGGGAGGGAGCCTGTGTGTGCATGGGTGTGCAGGAATGTGTGCCTGTGTGTGCCTTTGTGTGTGCGGGTGGGTCAGGTTTTGTGTAAATGTGAGTGTCTTGTAAACTTGTTGCTGTCTGAACGATTTATCTGCACGTGTGTGCACAAGTGTCAGTGTAAATGGTATGCAGTGTGTGTCCTGTGTACACGTGTGATACAGTGTGAGTCGAGTGTAATGTGTGTGTGACATAATTGGGGAAGTGGCTGCCTGGAAGGGTTCTGCCGCGGTGTAAGCGCTCCGGGCTTTCCGGGTTTGGGTGCCCGGGGGTGAGGCGCGCCAGGCGGAGGAGGGCGCAGCGACGCGGGCCGCAGCCGCGCCGGGGGCCGGGCGGAGGCGGGGCCTTGGCGCCGCACGTGGTCCTTCCTCCCGGTCCGCGAGAACGAACAAGAAAGCGACCTCACCTCTCCTCCACCGGAGGTTCGCTCTTCCCGCCCGGGGGAAACGAAAGTAGCCCAAAAGGCACCGCAAGAGCCGCTTTGTAACTTACTGAGAAAAGACACGAAAGAGGGCTGGGCGAGCAATGACTGCGCGTTCACAGCCCGGCCCCGACCCCTTCTCTGCCCGAGGTAGCTTGGCATTCAGGTCCTCCGTGGCCCTCCCAAATCCGGCCGGGAGGGACTCGGGGTACCGATCCCGCGTCCGCCGGCGCGGGACAAGTCCGGACCCTTGAGGTTCTCTCCTGGGAGGCAGTGGGGAGAGGGGCGCGCGGCTGCTGGCACAACCCCTCCCGCAGACGCGGCGGCCGCGCCCGGCATCCGGCCCCTCGCCCGGCTTTACGTTGGCCTCTTTCGAACTAACTTTGCCCCTCACTTGGCTGCGGCATAAAGGAATCAAGGTCCGTGTCAGGTAACTAAGTGTCCGCATAGCAGGTCTCATGTGTTTGCTCCCGCGGCACCGCCGGCCTCTCACCCCCCACCCTCAGCCCCCAGCGCCGCGGCTTCCCCACGGGAGACCCCCGGTTGCAAGCAGCCGACGCCCCCACGGACCCGGTGCGCGCGCGCCGCGCCCCTGAGCCCGCGCCGAGGCCGAGCCGCCGAAGCCGCGCGCCGGCAGGGCTGCGGGGGTCGAGGGCGCAACGGGCACCCGGCGCTGCGGCGAGACCCGGACCGGCTCGCCGAGCGGACTGCAGGGCCAGGAGCTGGAGATGCCCGCGAGGTTTCTTCAGCCTCGACCCCCCGCCCCCACCCCTCTCTCCCGGGGTACCTTTTGTGTCCTGCACAGCTGGGAGCCCCCCACCCCCACCCCCGGGCCTCCCCATACAGAATAAAGTCAGTCTGTATTTAATGGTTATGGCGATGTGAGGGGGATTTGGCAGAGGCAGAAGAGGGGCCTTTGGCTCTCGAATACCGCCCCTCACGTCGTGTGAGTCTACCAACCCACCGCGACCCCATATTCTTGTGCGGGTGTCTGACTCGAATGACAAGCGAGCTGATTTTTTCAGTACATAGCTGGGAAATGTAGTGAGTGATAATAGAGATTTCTCTTTCATTTTTTACGCTTGACTTGGTTATTGTTGCTTTTCTTTTCCCGTGATTCCTTCTGAGGATTAGCTCTGACTTCCCCACTATTGGCGGTCAAAGTGGCCCCGACTCGGGATGACAATTGACGGGGATCAAGGGATTGCCCATTCTGTGCCTGTAAGAACGCATTCGTGCCCGAGAAACTCATCAAGTGGAGGCGGAGAATAAAGACCGTTCGGGGGTAAATGTATTCATTGAGAAGGGTTCTCCCAAATTGCTTCTAAGTTTTTTTAATGAAAAGTAACGATTGCAGCAATCAGCGGCTTTTTGGCGGATTACAAACCTGGAGGGAGCTGCGCGCCGCATAGGAAAGCGCTCCCGCCCGCACCGGGCAACCGGTTCACAGGGCGGCGCGCGGGGCGGGGGTCTCGCAGCCAGACAAAGGCGGGGCGAGGAGGGTGCCTCCGGCGTGCACCCGGGAACTGGGCGAGGTGCTGTCACCCCCCCCCCCCGCCCCGGCACACACACACACACACACACACACACACACACACCCCGGCGCGCGCGCGCGCGCACACACACACACACAGGCAAGGGGCAGGGGGCAGGGTGTGGGCCGGGGAGGGTCGACCCCACCACAACCACTGGGTAAATTTCGGGCATCTGGAGCGAGGAAGGAGGGAGAGAGGAACCGAGCAGGTGACCGTGGAGAGCGGAGGAACCGAGGGTGCGACCCAGTCCCCTCTCCAGCTGGGACCTACGCTCGCTGGTTTCTAATTTTAGGAAAACCTTATTTTGCACACTGGGACCAACGCGTGGAAGCCGGCTCGGCCTGGCTAGCGTCTTCCGCAGGTGTGACAGGGAGGTAGGACGAGGGACAGCTGGGTGTCCTCCCCTGCGCAGGAGAGGACGACCTTGGTTCGGCTCGCACCAGTCCCCTCCGCCACCCGGGAACCTGAACGCACGCCCCCGCCCTCACGGAATCGGGGTGTAGTCTGCAGGGCCGCACTGGGACGCGGGGAGCTGTCTTAGAAATGGGGGCAGGGGACAAGAGGGCAGAGACACAACGCTGTTCCCACAGAGGTCGCAATCAGCTGCAGCGGCCTAGGGCAGACGCATTCAGCCTGACTTTTTATACATTTATTTTTTTAATAGTGTATCTTGGCAGGGGGGTGGGAGGTATGTTTTTTCACGCCGACTTCTTTAAGACTCTGGGAAGTAAATAAGGGGAGCAGAGAGACAAGGGTGGGGAAGAAAAAGAAAGACTCTCCCCTCTCCTACTCCCACCCCTCCTCAAGTTTAAAAAGAATAAATCCAGCAGGCAAGTCCGCAGCCCTGAAGGTTTAACTTTTTTTCTTTGCAGCTTGTCAATGCGACCATTGCTTTGATGGGAGGCTCCTCAAGGTGACACATTTCTGAACTTCACCCCCTTTTCAAACTAACTCCCTACCTCCTTGTTAGTGGCCAGCTCTGAACTTCTGCAGAGTGTTTTTGTGTGAGTCAAGGCTCATTCACAGGCGCTTTTGTGGGCCTCTCCTCCTTTCAGGCCTCAGCGTGTTACACCAATTAAAGGGCGACGTGCTGTAAATGTAATGGGCCGGGCAGCGATTGTTTCTGACAAGCAACAAAACACATAGATCCACCCCTTAGATTAGGCCGTTGAAGGGGAGGTTGAGGCCGGTCAGTTTACTGAATAGTTTGTGAACTGTAATTCTGAGGACTCATGTGAAAAAAGTCTCTTCCCACCTCCCTCTGCTTGCTCCCCCTCCCAAAAGCTCCCAAAAAAAGTGAGAGAGAGAGACAGAGAGAGAGAGAAAGGAACAAGTGACATCCATGGGGCAGAATGGGGTCACTAGAGAAAAGACCTGGGTTGTGGGCTTGTCCAGTCGTTTGGACTGTCCGAAAGGCCCTTCAGTTCTTTTCCCTTTTTCCTTGCACTTTGAAGCTGGCTCTCAGTTGTACTGACCACAGAAGCCTCTCCCCCACATTAGATTTGAGATCAGATTGTCAGAAAATTCCACTGGGTTTGATCTGGTCCTGGTGGGGCAGCCTCTCCCACCCGTCCTTCCCCTGAAGGGCATGCAGCCCTGGCTTCCCTTTTCTCCACAGCCCTGCATCCTTCAGAGGCCTCTGATGCCAGCGCTCTGCCTGGGCTCTCTCTATCCTTCTGGGGGTTCCTCCTCTCCTCCAGTGTCTTGCATCCATCCTAGTGCCTGCGATTCTTTGTCATCACCCAAACTTTCAATGGCACATTTCACCTGGAGAGGTTTAGAGGTTTAGAGACTCCATCTTCCACCTAAGTTCTGAGGCCCAGACAAGAGAAGTGACTTGTCCAAGGTCACAAAGCAAGTAGCAGAGCTGTAACTGCAGTTTAGATCTCTCATCCCATCACATAAAGCACCCACCCTCCCACACATCACTGCTCACCTCCCCAACTTGCCTCTTAGAGGGCTTCTCTGCCCCTTATCTTGCTCAGCTGAGGCTTTGATTATGTAGTCCTGTTCTCACTCCCCTGCTCTCCATCTGGCCACACTCTGCCCATCCCCAGCCTTCCCTGGCCAGCTCTGTTCAAGAGGTAGTTATTGAATATCAGTTATGTACAAAGAACATTTTGCCTTTTCTATTAAACTTCCCAGCCACTCAAACTCCCCTACCTGGAATCACACACACACACACACACACACACACACACACACACCACTTTCTGGCTGGAAATCTCCCATGCATCCTTCCACACCCTGCTCAAATGACACTTCTGTGAAGCCCTCTCGAGGTGCAAGGACCCCAAGGAAGGAAGGGGTTTAGCCTGATCGGTGTGCTGGGAGCGGAGGAAAGCTGCAGAGAGAGGCGAGGGCTAGTTCTCCCGCAGCCTTGGCCATGTCGAGGATTTTGGATTTTACCCTAGAAGCAATGGGAAGCCATCAAACAGTTTTAGCAGTGAAAGTCCCTTGTCTAGACTGAACCTTTTGAGAATAGAGACTGTGTCTTCTGTTTCTATCCAGTGCCCGGCGTTACTGCTGCAAGCCTTTTTGCCGATGAGTGCTTACACGAGCCAGTAACGCACCAAACGCATAGCATCCGGCCCTTCCTTATCTGCTAATTCCAGCTAAACAGGTTGTAAATGCCAGGATGGCAGGAACCAAGTCACAGGGTCTTTGAACTCTCAACAGAACCTAATTGATACTACTTCCATGCTAAGAATACAGCACACTTGCCCCTAGACTAAAGGTATACAAGAGAAAGAACCTAGAAGACCTAAGATTTCTTGGCTGTGCCAGGACTAATAGCCTTGCCTTGGGAACACATTGTACAAACCTCGGTTTCTTCATAAATAAAATGGGACATTGTCACTTAATTCACGGGTTATGGGGACTAAACCATTTGTATGAGAATGACTTGATTGCCAAAGAATACATTAATGAATGAAAATTAGTGCATGCCCTGAGGCCAGGGCAAGAGCAGTGGTGAAGGCACCACTTTAAAATGACAAAAGATCGTCTGGGAGCAGGCAGGATGCTGGGAGAACTGACTCTCAGCAGCCTTCCTCTCTCGTGCTGTTGGCTCAGAGCCCAGCGGTTCCCACAGCTTCCCCCAGGGCGTGTCACCGCTGCTGACACCCTTCACACTTGGCTCCCTAGGCTTCTGAAACTCTGAGAAGCCTATTTCAAAGAAGCCCATGTTCTCTTGTTGCACTTGGAGATGGGCAACTAGATTCTGGGACATCATGGCAGGAATCACTCTGATTCCTGCTAAACCAGGTTAAAGTAGCCCCTGTGGCAAGAGCCTCTGGGGACCACCAGTGCCCTGGCTGCTCACCAAACTCTACTGCCCAGTGTCTGTGGGGTTCTTGTCCTGGAGGCCCGCACTTCCTTGGGAATGAAATATGAGTACCAGAGCAGAGACCGCCGACTGGCTGGGGTGTGCGTGCTGTGCGTGCTGTGTGTGTGTGTGTGTGTGTGCTGTGTGTGTGTGTGTGTGCTGTGTGTGTGTGTGTG
>PVJL010014789.1:0-26727 GCA_004026885.1 Lyroderma lyra
GTCCTTTTCCGGCCAGTTGCTAGCCAGCTTCCCCGCCTCTGCACCAGCATGGCTGAGGACGAGGACGAAGACGAGCGCGTGCCGCCATCCATCACCGCGGAGATCCTCAGGTCGGTGGTGGCTCGCTTTGATGCTGGAGAACTTAGCACCCAGAGAGAGCTGGTGTCCAGACAGGTGAGCGACGACCTTCCGGAGCGAGCTGCCACCTTCGGGCTCATCCTGGATGAGTGTCCTTGACGCATCTGACCTTTGGGAAGGAGTTCACAGAAGCGGAAGAAGCCAAACAGGTGGCCCAGCAGGAAGCGGAGAGGACCAGATGGTGGTGGAGAAGGCCGAGCAGCAGCAGAAGGCAGCCGTCATCTCCGCCGAGGGCGATTGCAAGGCCGCGGAGCTGATCGCCGACTCGCTTGCCACCGCTGGCGACGGCCTGAGCGAGCTGCGCAAGCTGGAAGCCGCCGAGGACATCGCATACCTGCTCTCGGGCTCTCGGGACATCACCTAACTGCCTGCCGGGCAGTCGGTGCTCCCCAGTGAGGCCTGCCAGGCCTGCACCGCCTCAGGCCACCTGTGCCACAGCCCGCGGAGTCTTAAACCGCCTTCCTTCTGCCCCACCCCAGAATCACTGTGAAATTTCATGGTTGGCTTCAAGTGATGAAGGAAATAAACGTAAAATCACTTCAGATCTCTAAAAAAAAAAAAAAATACAACAACAAATGCTTAGCATTGCCTTTGTCCTTCGATGACTAGCATTTTTTAAATGGCCAAAATAGTAAGTGGAATTTCCCATTAAACATCATTTTAAACTGAAAATGTGTCGAGGCAGACCTACTGTAATCAAGCACAGGGTTTAAATTGTTCTCAATGACTACTACATATGCTTCTATGGGGATTCGTGGCTAAGAAGTAATTCACAACAAGGAGGGGGACAGCAAGGGCGGTCAGTGATGCAGGCGGCTGCACAGGCGTAATACTCACCTCCTTCCAGAACAGCTGAAGTAACAAGATTCCTGAGGAAGGCATTAGCCGTGTTTAGTAAATCAGTTTAGAGATTTTCTTAAAAGCCCCTAAGATGTTTCAAGCATTTGCCTTCACTACCCATGGACAATACACTCATTTTCCTGGAGAAACGAACCACTTGGCCCTGAGGCATCACTTAGAGCACTGGCTCCCGAGCGGTGCTGCACAAACCCCAGGGTACAGGCTGGGCCGTTCATGGGTACGCAGAAAACAATTTGTGATAGGGAAAAAACAAAGTAAAAAATGTAAAATATTGGTTATGGAACAATAAATGTTAAGTTTGGGTTACCACTCATGGAGACACTTGAAAATTAGATCATGTAGCTAGTGACAATTGCTGAGGGCTTGTCTATGAACCTTTCCCCCAAACCTCTCTTCTATCAATCATTATGAACAGTTTCAGAACAATCTATTTGTGACATTTCTAGAACTTCCTCGAACATATAAATTCATCCCTAGCCAAACTGTTTGATCCATTTTGTTTTGATCAGTTTAGTCATTGACCGAGCAAAAGTAAGTGCATTGTCTGTAATTGTGATTCTTTTCAAGTAGTTTTTTAAATTTAATGTTTAAGTAGTTGATCATCATTATCAGTATTTAACTGTTATGAATGTTGTAAAATTAAATATGTGGTTTGTATTTTTAGTGTACTAATTTTTCTTTCCTAGCTTATGACCTCATTTCCAGTATTTTACAGTAAGACAGGCACTGAACAAAAGTGTCAGTATTTAAAAACAGCTGTTTTTAAAAAGGAAGGTTGGGAGCCACTGATTTAGAGCAACAGCCTAGTTGTTGCTCCCGTTGGTGATCAAAATGAACTAAACCAGCTCCAGAGGCGTTCAGCTGCTAACACTGTTATCACAGCATTGGAGGTGGGACCCGCCCTTCCTGTCTTCCACACCCCCACTCAGGCAGACCACCTTGTTCTTTTTGGCCACTTTGTCAAACACACTGCCTATCACCCCTATCTTAGCCTTTCTGGGACTTTGTCACAGGTATGCCTCGTGTAGAGTAGGACTAGAAAAAATGGTTTGTTGTCGCGTCCAGCTTGACACGAGCAGTGGGTGAACGAGTAGGGTGATGCAATGTTAAGAAGCACAGTTAAGGGACCCCAGTCTCAAAGGACCAGGCGTCCTGAATCGAGCTGACACATAGCTTCTATTGGTGAGCATACAAGGAAGTGGGACTGGTTATTCCATGGTCTGTGAGTTACGTTGCCTAGGGGACTGCCTTTTCTCTGAAAGTCCCCATTGTGTTTCTATAAGAACATAGAGCCCCAAGGACTTAGTGTACCGCAACCACCCCAGGGGTTTGACTCAGTACTTAAGTAATTCCTGTTGGAGTAAGACTCATATTGTTCTATCAGGTCACCATGGGAGCAGCGTGGACACAAGGCCACCAAGGGTTTGATGATTAATCTCAGAGAGGGTGAGGGACTGTGCCTCACCTCTGTAGAGCCCAAACTCTCTCCTGATGGCCCCTATGTGACTGTGCCTGTCTTAGATTGTTCCTCCCTTGAGGAATCTTACCCGTCATTGACTAACCAGCCATCCTCCGTGGCCACACAGGGTGATGTGAGGTATTCTATGCCCCCGTGGCCTCCACGCTCAGCTCCTGCCTTAGGATGTCATGGGGAATGTATGGGGGCACAGACAATTAGGCAGCTGTAAGGCAACAGTTTGTCCCAAAACATGGTAATAATAAAGATCACCATGAAGAAGTACACTGACCAAGTGCTAGAATGTGCAGACTACTGAACCTTGTGGGTTTAGGTTACTATCTTCAAAAAACCAAAACAAAGCAAAACAACAACAACAACAACAACAAAAAACAGTTAAACTCATTAAAAACTATTTAGTGGAATTCTGACAAGAAATTTTATAATAATATTTCTGTCTAAATTATAAAGCTTCCAACACACTAAGCTTAAAAACTAGTAGATCAGGTTAACTCTATGAAAACATTAAGGGGGACAATCCAGCCATGTAAAACCAAAAATGGGGGAGAGATGCAAATGTCCTGGGCCAACATTTTAAAGGTAAGGTCATTTACTAACATCTTTTTCCAAAATTGTATTGTTTAGTTTGGTTTCACTTCCTACTAATCTCCTGAACCTAGCTCGAAAACAAAATTATACTTTAGAGGGCAATTAATGACCTAAATAGCTTTTCTCTGCATCTGTGTTGTGACTTACTTGTTTAGTTGATTTTCCAATGATGTTCTAACTCTTACTTCCTCTCAGTAGAGGTGTTGATATATTTGCAATTCTATTTGAGCAGACTCTTGGGAAGTTTCCCCTTCGGAGAGTTCTGATTCCAGCTCATTAACTCTGAGTTCCATTGGACTTTTTATTGAAGCAGTCTGATTCTCTCCTAACTGCTCAAAGCATTCTTGAGATGCTCCTTGTTCTTAAAGGCAATCAAAAGTATACCATTTAGAAATAATTATAACCTGAATAATTATAGTATATTTGTTTCCTTTGGTTTTGAGTCAATGTTTTAGAGAACAACTTTAAAAGAAAAACAAAATTTCAAGTTTAAAATATTTATCATCAATACCTACTGAATTAAATCTCAATTATGAAAATAAAGTACAATCATGCTATTACTAGTAGTATTCATGTCATCTGATTATTCAAATAACAAAATTGATGGCAAACTTTAAAAACTGAGCATTAATCCAGGAGTAGTGCAATTTTTCACTTTTTTTTTTTTTTTACTTCCTAATAGTCTTACTTTACATCAACTGGTCTTAAAAATAAAATGATTCTCTAGAAAGAATTATTATAAAGCTTAATTTAGTGATAGTAATGACAGAAACTAAAAATTTAAAGGGAGAAAGTGTTGCCTTACAACTACCAACCCGTCTGTCCCCTCACACACTCCCCATGACATCCTAAGGCAGGAGCTGAGTGTGGAGGCCACGGGGCATAGAATCTAGGAGACAGAACTGACCCTCTCTTAACTGGAGGGTTGTTCCTCCCTCACTCGCACACCTCACATCACCCTGTGTGGCCCCAGAGGATGGCTGGTTAGTCAATGATGGGTAGGATTCTCTAAGGGAGGAACAACCCTAAGACAGGCACAGTCGCACAGGGGCCATCGGGAGAGAGCTTGGGCTCTACAGAGGTGAGGCACAGCCCCTCACCCTCTCTGAGATTAATCTCTTGCCCCCTGGCTGCCTTGTTTCACATGTACAGGTCAGCCTGAGATCTGCTGGGATGAGCTCAGCCATTCCCTCTGTGAATGCATGGCTTTGTAATAACAATGACTCTATCCCCAGGGGTTCAGAGCTGGGATGTGAAGGCACAGTAGGTGCTGGAGCACAATGGGGACTTTCGGGAAAAGCAGTTTCACAGACCCTGGAAAAACCAGTTTTACCTTTTGCCCACTAATAAAAGTTGTGCGTGGCTTGATTCGGGACTCTTTCAGTCCACGGGGTTGGAGTACCTTGGACCCGCTTGAAGCGCACGTTTGGCTACTGTCTTTCCTCACCTTGCACCACCTTTCCTGTTTACCCACAGCCCATGTCATGCTGGACATGACAAGAAACAAATGCCACCTTACTTGCAGAAATTAAAAAAGAAAAAGCCTGCTATTAAAGAAAGTAGAGGAATCACACACATGTATGGATCTGATATGTAATTTATAGTGAAATGGATTAAAGCACAATAAACATCAAAAAATTAACCTGTAGAAGTAGATTGACTTCTTCAGATTTTTCTACCAGATCCTGTCTTGCTCATTCTTCGATCTCCCATACGCACTGTTTTACTTCACTGTTTTCTTCCATATTTATAGTCTTATAACTTTTCAGGTTTGATAATTCTTGTTCCAACGTCTTTTGTCTATTCTTTAGCATTTCACATGTCTGTCCCATTCCTCTCATAAATAATAACTCTTGTTGAAGAGATTCAAGTTTTGCTTCCATATGAGTATGTTCCAAAGACATAGTTCTCAGATTATATTTGCGATCACCAATCTGTATGAATAAAAAAATATACTTTGATTATGAAGGAAGTAGACTGAGAACAGTCAAACTGAAAACCAGTATTAACATTTGAAATAACTTCAATTGCAATAAAATGTCATCTGTAATGTAGTAGAGTCTTAGAATGTGGAAACTTGAATTACTCAGAATCAAGAACAAAGATAAAACCACCAGGAAGTCTCAAAAATACATGCTTTACTGTCATTGACTTTATCACACATCTTGTACACTTGATTTTCTACTATTTCTTGTATGACTGGTTCGTGTCTTTCCTCCACAGAATGGCTATAATTCACCTCTTTGTTGATACTCTCTCATTTTTTCCCCAAACTTAGCTCTTTGTAATTGTTAAAGGTGTTTCATAGATATTATATTGTTATTTACATCTCAGTCAATAAACGCCTTCCCAGCTAAGACTTTGAAAATAAGACTGTAATTTACAAATCTTACAAAAATGGATTCTAATCCTCTAAGTCTTTTACTGAACTATAAGTGTTTTATGCTAATTTGAATTGCATTCAGGAAAGAAATCATTCCCAGGTGAAGGTGAAATCACATCTCTCAGAGTAAAAGTTTAATGAAATGATGTCTACATTTTTCTGAACAAAAAGTTGTCTTTAGAGTACTATCTTGTCCTCCTGTTACTTCCCACAAAACAAGAGAACATACTAAATAATAATTGCAACCAACAAACAAACTTGCTGGAATCTGTGATACTGAGTTGGTACAACTACTTTCCACTAGGTACAATGTTTATTTGGTAAGACAAGGTGAGTGGATGTGGGGTTTTAAAAACATGTCTACAAATTCGTGACATCTGACCCATGCATTTCCTTACCCTTAAATACGTGCTGGCCTCAGTAAGTGACTGATTTCTAGTGCGCAGACTATGGCAGAACTGCTGTGTGACTTCTATGTCCGGGGTGGAAGATGTGCTACAGCTTCCATCAGACTTTCTCTCTCGGAGGTTCACCCTGAGAACCCCGCTGCCATGCTGTGCAGGATGAAGTCCAGGCCACACACTTTGTCCTCATACAGATGTCTCTGCTGAGAAGGCCCCAGCTGACTTCCTAGCCACATCCAGCTTCAACATCCAAACATGCGCATGTGAAAGCCTTTAGATGGTTCTAGTCTCCAGCTTTACATCATTAGCTGAGCCCAAGTGGAAAAGAAATGAATGAGCTTGTCTTGCCCAGATGCAGATTTGTCAACAAAATAAATGCTGTTTTGAGCCACCAGCTTTTGAGGCAGTTTTTTGAGGAGCAATAAATACCTGGCACAGATACTGATATATAAAATGGTGTGTTGTCACAAAGAAATGAAAACTAAAGCATGTGGGAGTGCCTTTCAACCAGGAGGTATGTGGAACCTGAAAGGATGTGGACAAGAGTGAAAGTGCCTCCAAGAGACGCTCAGTGGAGCCCTGGTGGCTGCGAAGGGGCTGACAGCAAGGGCTTCTCAGAAAGTGAAGAAATTGACACTGAAATATGGATGCAAGGGGTCTCTTCCCATGAAGCAACTAAAAGGAAAATCCATGAGAAAGATAAGCTAAAGGAAGACTATGAACTATAAAGGACCCAGGCTCAGTGGGTGCGCATCTCTCTTACTGGTTTACAGCCTCTCCCACAGGTCCAGTTGTCCAACAGGCTAAAGTACAGAAACAGCTTCCGGGTGAAGAGCTACTGCAGACTGCTTCCAGGAAGACAGGGGTGGCCTGAGGATGAAGCTAGGACTGGAAAGCCCTTTGTTAAGACCTCAGAAAGAGTTAATATTAAGGTGGTCGCTCCAATCCTTTTCAGGATCATGAGAGTAGAAGAATTTAAAGGTGTCCTACAGAAGCTACAGGGCGCCCAATGGGGAGAGCTTATCTCAAAATGATTTGTGAGGAGGGCTTTTCCAATGGCACGAACCCCGATAACATCCACAGGCAACTCAGAGGTTTCCAGGGAATCACAGTAGCAAAAAGCCAGCATGCTAGCTTGGACTAATAACAACCGAGACAGTACAAAATAAAAGGAGGCCTGTGATTCGTACACATTTTGCGGCAGGAATCATGCTGAGAAAAGAGCTGCAAATACAGGTCATTTCTCAGGAAAAGGACAGCACAAAGAGCTCAGAGGGTACAGCAAAGGCCCACGGAGAAGCATTCCCGTGGTTAGGACTACGTCCTAATCAAAGAGCATGCGTCAGGCTGTGTTTGAGAATTGCTATGGACTATGTCTCCCCCTTTCCCTTCCTGAATGGGAAACTTCAGCAGTTTAGCAGAATGTTAGGTGTGTGGGTGGTAGATAACTTGTCTCTTTGGTCCATATGTCTGCATATTGAAAGGAATTGCCTTCCAAGGAGTTTACTCTAGAAACCATGACCCAGGCACCTCATCCCCATTTGTATCAGACTAAGATGGTAAACTCTTGGGACTCAAGCCTCAGCCCAATGCCAAGATCACTGAGATCGGGGAGGGGAGTGTTGTGTATAAATGAGTGTATTTTTCACGTCAGAAGAATATAAAAAATTGTGGCCCTGGGTAGACTAAGCCTGTTTTTCAATGCATCGGTAAGATGTGAAATATTCATTCCATAAACAAGATAGAATATGGGTCAACTTCAGTGATTTTCTCCTTAAGAAGAGATTTTGGTGAAAGAGATGGTGTGTGCATTCCAAAGTTGGTTTAGAAAAGGCGACAGAGTCTTAGCCTGGCTCTGTTTCCTGGCCACAAGGAAAACCTGGGTGATCCAGTGTATGTGTTTGGGTTGTCTGCTTAGCTAGCGTTCCGAAGAACAGTCAGTGTCAATGCAGATAGATTGGTGAGCTGCCCCAATTGAAGCTGAAGGGAACAGAGACAGGAGGTCCTGGCCACGATTTTCTTTCTTTTTTTTTTTACTATTAGAATTAAATATTTTATTATTTTTTAATTAATTTATTTTTTTAAATTTTTTAAAATTCATTTTTATTGTTAGACTTATTGGGGTGACATCTGTTAGCAAGGATTACATAGGTTTCAGGCATACAATTCTACAGTGCATTGTCAGCTTGTTGTATAAGTTCACCACCTAATGTGACTTCTCTTTCCATCGCCTTATATTTAGCTTCCCCCCTCCTCTCCCACTCCCTCTCCTTTATCCCCTCCCTAACCCACTTGTCCCCAAATAACATTAAACTATTGATTGTGTCCATAGATTATTTCTTTGTTTGTTCATTTCTTTTTTCTTTGTTGCTTTCAGTTTTATATTCCGCATATGAGTGATGTCATACAGTTCTTTGTTTTTTCTGTCTGGCTTATTTCACTAAGCATGATGATCTCCAGGTCCATCCATTTTGTTGCAAATGGCAGTATTTCATCTTTTCTTATAGCTGAGTAATATTCCATTGTGTATATGAACCACAGCTTTTTTATCCAGTCATCTGTCACAGGACACTTTGGCTATTTCCATGTCTTGGCCACTGTGAACAGCACTGCAGTGAACATTGGGGTACATAAGTTTTTTCAGACAAAGGTTTTCAAGTTTTTTGGGTAGATCCCCAGAAGGGGGATTGCTGGGTCAAATGGTAACTCCATTCCCAATTTTCTGAGGAACCTCCACACCATCTTCCACAGTGGTTGTACCAGTTTGCACTCCCACCAGCAGTGTACCAGAGCTCCTTTCTCTCCACATCCTCTCCAGCACTTGTTACTCCTTGTCTTGTTGATAACAGCCATTCTCACAGGTGTGAGGTGGTATCTCATTGTGGTTTTGATTTGCATTTCCCTGATAGCTAATGAGGATGAGCATTTTTTCATATGTCTGCTGGTCATTTGTATTTCTTTGTGGGAGAAGTGTCTGTTCAGTTCTTCTGCCCACTTTTTAATTAGGTTGTTTGTTTTTTTGTTGTTAAGTCTTGTTAGTACTTTATATATTTTAGATATTAGACCCTTATCTGATGCGTTATTTGCAAGTATTTTCTCCCATTCAGTTGGCTGTCTCTTTGCCTTGTTGATGGTTTCTTTTGCTGTGCAGAAGCTGTTTAGTTTAATATAGTCCCATTCATTTATTTTTGCTTTTACTTCCCTTGCCTTTGAGGTCAGGTTCATGAAGTCTTCCTTGAACCCTAGGTCTATTACCAATGTTTTCTTCTATACACTTTATTGTTGCAGGTCTGATATGAAGGTCTTTAATCCATTTTGAGTTAATTTTTGTATATGGAGAGAGTTCACAGCTCAGGTTCATTCTTTTGCATATGTGTTTCCAGTTTGCCCAGCAACACCTACTAAAGAGATTGTCTTTTCCCCATTGTATGCTTTTTGCTCCTTTGTCAAAAATTATTTGTCCATAAATTTGTGGGTTTATTTCTGGGTTTTCAGTTCTGTTCCATTGGTCTATATTTCTGTTTTTCTGCCAGTACCAAGCTGTTTTGACTATTGATGCTTTGTAATATAAATTGAAGTCAGGGAATGTAATGCCACTAGCCTTATTCTTTTTATGTAGTATTGCTTTGGGAATTCGAGGTCTTTTGTGGTTCCATATAAATTTATTAATTCTTTTATCTATTTCACGAAAGTATGATTGTGGGATTTTGGTGGGTATTGCATTAAATCTGTAGATTGCTTTGGGCAGAATGTCCATTTTAACAATGTTAAGTCTTCCTATCCATGAACAGGGGATATTTTTCCACCTCTTAAAGTCTGTTCCAAATTCTTTCAAAAGTGTCTTATAGTTTTCCATGTATAAGTCTGTCACGTTCTTTGTTAAGCTAATTCCCAGGTATTTCATTCTTTTTGTTGTGATAGCAAAGGGAATTAACTCCCTCATTTCTTTTTCTGTGGATTCGTTGTTTGTATATAGGAATGCTGTTGATGTTTTTACATTGATTTTGTATCCTGCGTCTTTACAATATTCGTTTATTGTTTCTAATAGATTCCTGGTGGAATCTTTGGAATTTTTTATATAAAGGATCATGTCATCTGCAAATAGTGACAATTTGACCTCTTCTTTCCCAATTTGGATACTTTTGATTCCTTTCTCTTGCCTGATTGCTGTGGCTAGAACTTCCAGTACTATATTAAATAGCAGTGGTGAAAGGGGGCATCCCTGTTGTGTTCCTGATTTTAGGGGAATAGGCTTCAACTTTACCCCATTCAGTATGATGATAGCCGAGGGCTTGTCATATATGGCCTTTATTATGTTGAGATACTTTCCTTCTATACCTATTTTATTTAATGTTTTGATCATAAATGCATGTTGTATCTTGTCGAAAGCTTTTTCTGCATCAATTGAAATGACCATATAGTCTTATCTTTGATTTTGTTTATGTGTTGTATCACACTGATTGATTTTCGTATGTTGAAACATCCTTGTGCTCCCGGGATGAATCCCACTTGATCATGATGTATGATCTTTTTGATGCATTGTTGTGTTCTGTTTGCTAATATTCTGTTCAGGATTTTTGCATCTGTGTTTATCAGAGATATTGGTCTATAGTTTTCTTTGTGTTGTCTTTGCCAGGCTTTCGTATTAGGGTAATGTTGGCGTCATAGAATGAGTTAGGAAGTATTGCTTCCAGGAGTTCCCTGATGGTGTAGTGGCTTAAGGCTTCGGCGCTGGCGCTGTCAGTGCTGCGGCCTGGGTTCGATTCCCAGTTAGGGAGTTGCCCACATACCAAAAAGCAAAAAAAAAAAAAAGGAAGTATTGCTTCCTCTTCAATTTTTGGGAAAAGTCTGAGGAGAAAAGATGTTAATTCTTCTTTGAATGCTTGGTAGAACTCATTGGAGAAACCATCTGGTCCAGGGCTCTTGCTTTTAGAGAGATTATGGATAGTCGTTTTAATCTCTTTGCTATTGATTCGTCTATTTAGATTATCCAGTTCTTCTTGGTTCAGTCTGGGTAGGCTATAAGTTTCTAGAAACTTGTCCATTTCTTCTAGGTTGTTAAATTTCGTGGCATAAAGTTCTTCATAATATTTTCTTATAATCCTTTGTATTTCTGTGGTATCAGTGGTAATTTCTCCCCTTTCATTTCTAATTTTGGATATTTGTTTCCTTTCCTTTCATCCTTTGATTATTTTTGCCAGGCGTTTGTCAATTTTGTTGACTTTCTCAAAGAACCAGCTCTTTGTAATATTAATTTTTTCTATTGCTCTTCTGTTCTCTAATTGGTTTAGTTTTGCTTTAATTTTTATTATTTTTTTTCCTTCTGCTGACTTTGGGTTTTGTCTGCTCTTCTTTTTCTAGTTCTTTAAGATGGGATGCTAAGATGTTTGCTTGCGATTTTTCTTGTTTCTTAAGATAGACCTGTAGTGATATAAATTTCCCTCTCATTACCGCTTTCACTGTGTCCCAATAATTCTGATATATTGTATTTTCATTGTTATTACTTTCTATATATTTTTAAACTCATCTTTTATTTGTTCTTTTATCCAGTCCTTTTTTAATAAGCTGTTGTTTAATCTCCATGTACATGTGTTTTTTTCTGCTTTCCTTTTACAGTTGATCTCCAATTTCAAAGCTTTGTGGTCTGAGAATACACTTGGCATGATTTCGATCTTCTTGAATTTGCTGAGGCTACTTTTGTGTCCCAGCATGTGGTCTATCCTTGAGAATGTTCCATGTGCACTAGAAAAGAAGGAATAGTCTCTTTTTGCTGTATGAAGTGTCCTGTAAATGCCAATTATGTCCAATTGTTGTAATGTGTCATTTAGAGCTGATGTTTCCTTATTTATTTTCTGTCTTTTTATTGGTGAGTTCAGTCCATTAACATTTAGAGTGATGATCGATATGTGAGGATTTCCTGTGGCCTTTACTTATTTCTTTGTTTGTTTTTGTTTTATTTTTATCTCTTTCTTGTTGCTGCAACTTTGTTCCATTTTTCTTGATGTTTTTTTCAGGTTGAAGAGCCTCCTTCAGTATTTCTTAGAGTGCTGGCCTTGTGCTGGCAAATTCCCTCAGCTTCTGTGTGTCTCAGAAGGTCTTTATTCCACCTTCATACCTGAAAGATAATTTTGCTGGATAATTTATTCTTGGTTATAAGTTCCTCTCTTTTAAATTTTTGAATATTGGATTCCACTCCCTCCTGGCTTGTAGAGTTTCTGCTTAGAAATCTGATGCCAGCCTAATGGGTTTTCCTCCAAAGGTTATAGTTCTTTTTTCCCTGGCTGCCTTGAGAATTGTCTCTTTGTCTTTAGTTTTGGACATCTTTAGTACCATGTGTCTTGGAGAAGATCTGTTGGGGTCCAGGTATCTAGGGGACCTGTCTCCTTCTTGAGCTTGGGGTTCCAGATCTTTCCATAGGTTTGGAAAGTTCTCATCTACGATTGTTTGAGTATGCTCTCTGTAGAATGCTCTGCCCCTTCTACTATTCCTATTATCCTGATGTTGATTTGTCTCATGGAGTCAAATAATTCTTGTACAGTTCTTTCAATCCTTTTGGTTCTATATTCCCTCTCTTCTTCTTTCTTAGCTGTTTCCATGTTCTGATCTTCGATATCACTAATTCTTTCCTCTATCTTGTTGGTCCTGTTTTCTACGGCAGTTATTTTGTTTCTCCCTTCTTTTATTTTATTATTTATATCTCGCATTTCCATCTCAATGTTCCTTATGTTTTGAATTTCTTTGTTAAATTGTTTCTTTTGTTCATGGATTTCCTTTTTTATGTCATTCATGTTCTTTTTTATGTTGTTTATCTCAGTTATGGTGCTCTGCCAATACGTTTTCATTTCTCTCAGAACCTTTAGAATGGCTACTTTAAATTCTCTGTCACTTAATTCAGAAACTTCTAGGTCTAAGAAGCTGTCTTGATAAATTTCATGTTCTTTCTGAGGAGTTTTAGTTTTTAAGGAATTCATCCTGTCTGCTGGGTTGTTCCTCTTTGACATGAGGGCGTTATGTTCAGTAGTGGCCAGGAGCCCAGATTGGTACTTTTGTGGTGTCTTGCTGTAGGGCAGACACGAGGTGGTACTGGGGGGGGCAAGTTTTGGGAGAGGGAGGGGTTGTTTATTTCTTATTTCTGGTCTCCTGCTACGTTTGTAGTTAGTTAGTTGGTTGGGGAGGTTGTAGGAAAGGGGAGAGGCCAACAAAAGGCACACCGGGGCAGCTCCACCTTCTGCCCTATGCTGGGGAAACTGGGTGATGTGGGCCAAGGCTGCTCCTGCTGGCTGGGGCAAATGCTATCAAATCCTCCTTTCCTCACAGGCCTGCTTCCGTGGCCAAATGTTGGGGCAGATTCTGCAGGCTTGTACTGTTTTTAGGACCCAGGGGCGCGCGAGCAGGCATGCACACAAGTCCGAAGCTGTGGGTCTGACCCCATGGTAGGAAGGCAGCTGGCCCGCCTCCGCAGTGGGCCTGGAATGGGAGCCACAACCCCGCACATGAGCTGCGCATGCCACTGGCAGCCTGTCTGCCTCCTCAGCGGGCCGGAATGGGAGCCGCAGCCCCGTCTGTGTAGGGGCTGTGCGCTGCCCATGCAGCAGCCGGCTCGCCCCCGCAGCGGGCTGGGACCAGGAACCACAGCCCTGTGCAGGAGCCACGTGCGCGCCTGCGCTGTGGGTCCCAAGGGAGCCTAGAACCAAGATGTTGTCTCTGTAGTTCAGAGTCCTCCCTCAGCCCTGCTGTCACTCAAGAGTTCCAGAGGCTGGCTCCCAAGCTCTGTCCCCAACTCACCGCTCCAAATTCCAGCTCCCCAGACTAGATCCCCAACAGACTCCCACTGTTCTGCTGCTTTGCTAGGGCTTTTCCTCTTGTCGCCTCTGGCTTCTCCCCTCCCACGCAGTGCAGTCAGCCGTGATCGAGTCCTGTTACGATCTGTCTTTGTTCCCTCCCCTCTCTCCCACTCACCTCTTTCTCTCCAACCCTTAGGTGTTTACTTGCGATGCATGGATGTCTCAGCTGCCGTTTTTTTGTCACCCAGGGTCCTCTTTCTTGGCTCCTGGGTGGCCTGTTCAATTGTGTTTTCTGGGAGAGGCTTTAGGGACCTCCTCTCCAGTCGCCATCTTGTCCTCTTCCCTCTTAATATCTTTTTTAATCTGAAGTTTATTTCATCAGATATCAGTATGGCAACTCCTGCGTTTCTCTGGTAACCATTTGCTTGGGGTATTGTTTCCCATCCTTTCACTCTGAGTCTGCGTTTGTCCTTATGGCTGAGGTGTGTCTCTTGGAGATATTATATGGATGGGTTTTTTGAATCCAGTCTGCTACTCTGTATCTTTTTATTGGGGAGTTCAGTGTATTAACATTTAGAGTGATGATCCACATGTGTGGATTTCCTGTGGCCATTACTTATTTGTTTGTTTGTTTTTGCTTTATTTCTGTTTCTTTCTTGTTACCCCAACTTTATTCCAGTTTCCTGATGTTTTGTTTCAGGTTGAAGAACCTCCTTCAATATTTCTTGAAGTGCTGGCCTTGTGCTGGCAAATTCCCTCAGCTTCTGTGTGTCTGAGGTCTTAATTCCACCTTCATATCTGAAAGATAATTTTGCTGGATAATTTATTCTTGGCTGGAAGTTTCTTTCTTTTAAAATAATTTTGAATATTGGATTCCACTCCCTCCTGGCTTGTAGAGTTTCTGCTGAGAAGTCTGATGCCAGTCTGATGGGTTTTCCTCTAAAGGTTATAGTTCTTTTTTCCCTGGCTGCCTTGAGAATTGTCTCTTTGTGTTTAGTTTTGGACATCTTTAGTACCATATGTCTTGGAGAAGATGTGTTAGGGTCCAGGTATCTAGGGTACCTGTTTTCTTCTTGAACTTGGGGTTCCAGATCTTTCCATAGGCTTCGAAAGGTCTCATCTACTATTTGTTTGAGTATGCTCTCTGTAGAATGCTCTGCCCCTTCTACTATTCCTATTATCCTGATGTTGATTTGTGTCATGGAGTCAGATAGTTCTTGTACAGTTCTTTCAATCCTTTTGGTTCTATATTCCCTCTCTTCTTCTTTCTTAGCTGTTTCCATGTTCTGATCTTCGATATCACTAATTCTTTCCTCCAACTGGTTGGTCTTGTTTTCTATGGCAGTTATTTCTTTTCTTACTTCTTTTATTGTATTATTTATATCTTGAATTTCCATCTCGATCTTCCTTATGTTTTGAATTTCTTTGTTAAATTGTTCCTTTTGTTCACGGAGTTTCTTTCTTATGTTGTTCATCTCAGCTATGAAGTTCTGCCAGTATGTTTTCATTTCTGTCTGAGCCTTTATAATGGCTACTTTAAATTCTCTGTCACTTAGTTCAGAAATTCCTAGGTCCAAGAAGCTGTCTTCTGGATAAGTTTCATGTTCTTTCTGAGCAGTTTTAGTTTTTAAGGAATTCATCCTGTCTGCTGGGTTCTTCCTCTTTGACATGAAGGTGTTATGTTCAGCAGAGCCCAGGATCCCTGATTAGTATTTTTGTGGTGTCTTGCTGTAGGGCAGACACTAGGTGGCTCTAGGGCCAAGTTTTGGGAGAGAGGGGTGTTGTTTATTTCTTATTTCTGGTCTCCTGCCACCGTTTGGAGGCTGTAGGCATCTATCCAGGGTCTCTGTGCTTCTTGCAGTTAGTTGGTTGGGGAGGCTGTAGGAGAGGGGAGAGGCCAACAAAAAGTGCACTGGGGCAGCTCCACCTCCTGCCCTATGCTAGGGAAGCTGGGTGATGTGGGCTGAGACTGTTCGTGCTGGCTAAGGTGACTGCTATAAAATCGCCCTTCTTCCTGGGCCTGCTCTAGCAACCAGTCATTGGGGCACTCTGCATGCTCACACTGCTTGTAGGCCCCAGGGGCACGTGTGCAGGCGCTCGCACCACAAATCCAAAGCTGTGGGCCTGACCTCAGGCATTATGAAGGCAGCTGGCTCACCTCGGCAGTGGGCTGGGAACAGGAACTGCAGCCTTGCATAGGAGCCATTACTCAAAAGCTTCAGAGAATGGCTCCCAAGCTCTGTCCCCAACACAGTGCTCTAAGGCCCAGTTCCCCCATGGTCTCCTACCATTCTGCCACTTTGGTGGCTTTTACTCTTCTCGCCTCTTGGCTTCACCCTCCCATGCACTGTGTTTGTCCCAGATAGTCAGCAGCGAATGGGTTCTGTCTTGATTCGTCTCTGCTCCCTCCCCTCTCTCCTGCTTGCCACCTTCTCTCCAACCTTCAGGTATGTACTTGTGATGCACGGATTTCTCAGCTGTTGTTGTGTCTGTCACTCAGAGTTCTCTTTCTTGGCTCCTGGACAGACATGCAATTGTGTTTTCTGGAAGAGGCTTTAGGGACCTCCTCTCCAGTCGCCATCTTGCTAAAGCTATCCTGGTTTCTAAACTTTATAAATGGAAACTCATGGTGTATACTATTTTGTGTCTGGCTTTCTGTGCCCACATTGTATCTGTGAGGTTCATTCATGTTGACACATGGCTCTGGTTGGTTCATTTTCATTGTCATACCACATTCCATTATATTCATATTTCATAATTTATTTATTTACTGATGATAAATATTTTCTGTTTCTAGTTCTGTGGTTATGAAGAATGTTGTTTAAAATGTTTCTGTACATGTATTCTGGCACACAAATGAACGTATTATGTTAGGCATACCCAAGAGTGGACCAGCTCGGTCTGACAGTCTGAGCACTTTCAATTTCATAAGTAATGTCAGTTTCCCAATTTGATTGTCCCACTTCACATTCCCACCAGCAGTCTACTAGAGTTCCTGTTATTTTACATTTTCACTAATATTTGTGACTGTGTCTTATTATAGTCTTTCTATAGAGTTTTGAGGTTCTATTTCATTACAGGTTTAATTTGCACTCCCTCAATGAATGAAATTGAGCACCTTCTTGGATTTTCACTGGCCGTTTGGAAATCTTTTAAGTGCCTGTTCAAGTCTCTTGCCCATTTTCAATTAGATTATCTTTTTAAAATTATGTTACAGGAATTTTTTACATATTAGGAATACAAGCTTTTGTCAGTGAAGTATTTTTAAAACTTCAGAATGTGGACTGCCTTTTCACTTCCTTGATGGTGTTTCTTGACAATCAGTTATTTTTAGTATAGTACAACTCTATCAATCTCCTTTATAGTGGTTTCTTGGCTTTTCTATTTTCAATATTTTAAAACTTTTCCTACTGGATGACCATAAAGATATTCTCTTACATTATTTTTCTAGAGGCTTCCGCCTTTAGCCTTTCACATGGAGATCTACTGTCCACTTGAAATTGAGTTTTAGGTATGGTGTGAGGGAGGGATCAAGATGAATTTTTTTCCATATGAGTAGCCAATTTCCCCAGGACCATTTACTGAAAAGATGTCTTTTCTCCACTTCTCAAAAGTGCTACTTTTGCCATAAATCAAATGTACCTGTATATATGGATTTGTTTCTGGGCCCTCCATTCTGTCCCCCTGGTCTATTGATCTATTTTGGTACTCAGTACCATGTAGTCTTAATTATTATAGCTTGAAAACTTCTAATTATCTGGTAGAGCAAATCTTTCCACCTCAATCGTTTTTCTTTAAGAATTGTTGGCTATTCGTGACTATGCATATTCATATAAATTTAAAATCTGCTTTTCAAATTACACATTCATAAATCTACTACTTATTGTAGTTTTCATTGACATCACATTAAATGTACAGATAAATTTAGGGATAAAACACTGAATGTTCCAACTTATGAATGAGGTGTATTTCTCCATTTATTTAGGTTTTCTGTCTTTCAGTGAGTTGTTTTCTCTATACGAGTGGTACACATCTTTAATTAGACTTATCCTAGGTGTTTTATATTTTTCATGATACTGAAAATCACATATACTTTAAAACTTCACTTTGTTTTCTTGCATCGTTGCATTCAGTATTTTGAAATGTTATCAATTTTTGTTTGATGACCTTGTGTCCTGTAGTCTGGCCAAACTCAAAGCTTGAGACTACAATAATTAAAACTATGTGATGTTGGGTTAAGGAGAGATAAACAAATCCCTGAAATATAATAGAGAGTTCAGAAATAGAGCCACATATACAGTCATTATTTTTTTGGTTTTATTAATACAAAGATGTCAAAGTTTACTCAGTCCCCACTAACTGTTAAAGGCAGGTACTCTTACCACAGTCCATAGTTAATACCCAGGAAAAAGTGTGGAAAAAAGTAATAGAGCAACATAAAAACCAATTATATTTTATTAACTCACTAATAACACTTTTGTTTAGTACCTAGTACTTTAATATTTACAAAATGCTTTCACCTTTAATTGCCTAGTGAGATGTGGAGAGCAGTACCATTAACCATCATTAACTTGTAACCTTAAATTATATTCTATATACCCCATATGAAAGGGCATGAAATTATCTAACACATTTTGGGAAGAGTCACACTCAAAAATCTTTAAAGTATGTTTAAGTTATGATATTTAATAGAATAATACACAGGAACTTAAAAAAATTAATATATTTGTAGGTAATACCTAAGAAATGGCAGTGTTTCTATAAAAAGCACTTATTTCCAAAACCTCTTATTTAGAGTAGATTTTAACAGATGGGATAATAGATAGTACAATGCCAACGGAGTGCTCCTTAAATAGGTTGTTTTCAATTCTAAACTACTGATAATTCATCTAGGCTTTCCTAGGTATAAAGAACATGAAGGAATATGCTATTACACCACTGTTTTATCTCTTTTGTTTGGTTGATTTTATATACAATCACCAGAAATATAGTTAAGATATCACTAGAAATAAAGAAAAGTCTTGCAGAGTTTATCATCTAAATAAACAAGGCTGACAAATATAACGGATTCATCAGTAGAGTGGTAACAATAAATGCTCTAATTTTTCCCCTGCAATGCTGTAAGCACATGCCTTAAGAATTTGTCTACTTTAGGCTTTCAAGCTCTTTCAGCAGCTAAAAATAAGCTAGTTCAAGTTGTCAACACTAAAATACCAGAATATAAGTAAGTCAAGCAAGTTGGCTTTTATACATCCTTGTGAAATAATTCAGTAAGCTTAATGATTAAAAGACATTTATGCTATGTGCTCTCATTTACTTCTCTAACTTATCTGACAAGTGAGAAACATCTTAAGTTATTAATGAAGCTTTTATTCCAGACTTGTAGGTAGAACAGAGAAGTATTACACACAAAAATCAAGATGACATTTTATTAATGTTTAATATAGCAACACACTAAGTTACACATTTAGTACACAATATTATGAAATAAATTAAATGGCTGAAAACAAACAAATATTCCATTGTCCCCTGTCAATTCAAAACTGGAAAAAGATTTTTAAGTAGAAGATAGTTACAAAAGGAATTAATCTGAATAAAATTATTAAATAAAACTTTAAATGTAATTTAAAGGGAAACCAAAGGTTTAATAGTGCTGATGCATAAGAAATTTATGATACACAAAGAACATAAATTGATATGAAATTAATATTTACAGGTTGATGAAAAACAATTAATGTTGAAAGTATCTTCCTTTCTGAAAGAATTTAAACTGAGACCAATTTATTTACCCAAGCTCTGTCAAGCCCTCTACAAATTTCTTTTTGCTAAATTCACACTGGGGAGTCACTGCCCTGAGTTTCCATGCTATAACCAAAATGCTGATATTGGCATGATCTAAGCTTAAATCATCACAAAACTGCTGAATTGCATCAATTCCAATTTTATTTTCATTTTAGGAGTCTGTCGTTAAATTAAGAGAAAAAGTTATACTATTTTGGAAAGTATTACTAAAAATGGGTTGTTAGAGTCATAGTCTTCTACATAGTTCTAGCAAGTGTGTTTGACATACATCAATCAATAGACTGCAATTTTCTACTATATGTGGAAGAAATAGCAACAAATGATAATTTCTCCAGAAAATACTCCTTGTTTTCAAATCTAGGTTTCTGGACTTTAGTAGAAAAAAAAATCACTGAAACTTCTTTGAGAAGACTTCATCATTAAGAAAATGCAAATTTCCCTAAAGTAAAATAAAATTAGTTTACAGAATTTTAGTTTTTCCAAAAACAATTTGTTACAAAAAATACTGCATTGTATTTATAATATTTTAAGTTTTTATCACAGCCATGTCAAAGCAAAATTTGATGTTTTTCTTTTAGAAGTGATTTCATTTGCTATAGTTCTAATGCTCCTGCAAAATACTTATTTTCAAAATAATTTAGTTTATGCATTCATGCTTCACAGCTTAAATGTTCAGGTTCTCCCTCCATTTCTGGTTAGAAATAAAATTCAGAAACTCAGCATTTCCTCATGAGAAAAACAAATAGTAAAATCTATTAAAGGAATCCCAGCAAGACCTCACCAAACTAGATCTAGTAATTTCAGACAGATTGTATGTCTCATAATATACAAGGGCTGTCCCGACAGTATCCAGCCATGAAGTATGAAAAACAGAGGCATTTATGACTGGATTTTTTCCGAGAAAGCCCTCTACTATCATAACGTAAGTGTTAATTCTGTTGGTTTAGGAGATGCAAACAAAAAACTTGTAGCTCTGTTGCTTAAATAAAGACTAAGTGTGATAAACATTTTTTCTGTCATACAAATTTAACTTTGGTCATTTAAGTACTATATATTACATTTTGATATATATATTCCTGTGTGTATATATAGGAGGACTGTCCAAAAAGTGTCCAGCCTTATAACATAAAAAACAAAGGCATTTACAGCTGGATTTTTTCCAGACAGCCCGTGTGTGTGTGTGTGTGTGTGTGTGTGTGTGTACATGTATAGTTACATAAGAAAAATAGATGATTAAATTAATGAAACCACAAATATCCTTCCAACTGTATTCTAATAATACTATTTCAAATGTATTACTCATGTCATTATGGGACAAATTCTATAAAACTTTCTTAGCTGTCTTCTTATTCAATTCTGTGCTCATAACATTACTGAACTTCAAGATAATAGAAAAATTGGTCTGCAATGCTCTCACCTAATAAGTCATCTTGATAAATTTCATATATAATAATAATGAATATTTTAAAGTATTTTTGGAAATATTAATTCATTTTTGTACATTTAATTCATTTTTATTGTTAGACTTATTGGGGTGACATCTCTTAGCAAGGATTACATAGGTTTCAGGCATATAATTCTACAGTGCATTGTCAACTTGATGTATAATAAGTTCACCACCTAATGTGACTTCTCTTTCCATCACCTTATATTTAGCTTCCCCCCCTCCTCTCCCACCCCCTCCATTTTTGTACATTAATATAATGACAAACATTATATTTGTGAGTAGTCTTTGAACTATGTATTTTTATTACCCTAAATTATTGTACCATATATCTACTTTAAATGACTAGAATTGCATGAATAATATTAAATGATGGAGTTTAAAGAAAAATGACAATTTTCACTTACATAGAAGCATTTTTTAAAGGCAGCTGCACATATTTAAATAATTTGAAAAATATGCATAGCATCTGACTTACTTAGCTCAATAATTAACTAAGCCAAAAAAATGTAAAGCACACTAAAGTTTAATTAAAAACAATATACATTTCTTCAAAAACTACAAGCACATATTTTTTTTAAACTACAGAATGTTCTGAACCAAGAATTAGAAAAAAAAAAGGAGGAATCCCCTGGTGGTATAGTGGCTTAAGGCTTCATCGCTGGCGCTGTCAGCGCTGTGGCCTGAGTTCGATTCCTGGCCAGGGAAATATCCACATTAAAAAAGAAAAAAAAAATGCAATTTTCAATCCACTTTCCAAATCTAAATAGAAATATGAAAAAATATATACAGTATTCTCAAAAGCAAAAATAAAAATAATAAACAAGAACTTAAAGCCAAAAAAGTTATTCTGTTTGGGTTAATGTTTGTTTAAATAAGGTTCTGTTTTTTTTAAGTTTTGGAAATACAAAGATTAGCATTAAAAACTACAAGAAAGAAGAAATCGACTCTTGAATCATTGCTGCGGCTCCCATTACAGCATAGACTTGGCATCTGAGATGCAATTTTAAAGCCTGCTGAGTGATTTGGCTCTGCAGGAGGACTGTCCGGGAAGTATCCAGCTACGTAACATGAAAAGTAGAGGCATTTGTCGTTGGATTGTTTCTGGATAGCCCGTTTCTGTGTTCATCATGTAGACTTATTTTTGCAGAACGACTGCATTTTGATAGGGAAGATCCATTCTAGGTGCCAATTTCAATAAAAATAACGACTGTCCCCAGTCTCCCACGCAAAGCTTACGCCACAAGTGAATTTGTGTCAGTGCTGTAAGACTGCTACACTGTTTAAGAGGACAGCGTTTACTCTGATGTGTGATTATTTTTATGACTTATTACTGTTCTTAAATAACTGTCTCACCACAAATATTCCAACCTAGATGGAAAGGCTTGGAAAAAACACTGTATTCACAAGTGTAGCCAGTTGGTCACGACACTACGCCAGTAATGGGTCCCCTGCCACTGGTAGTTGACTCATCAGCCTCTTTCCAGAACAAGTGAGGGAGAGCTCACTGTCAATCAATCTTTAGACTCCTCTCTTTTCATCCCACCCCTCCTCTATAGAGATTAACAGTCACAGTTCCATTTAAACTGATTGGATTTTGCAGCTGAATACCAGGAGGAGTAAGAACAGCACCTTGGAGGTTTCTTGAACACGGCATCAGAAATTCAAGAAACATAACATTCACCCCGTTTCCTAGAGATGGAAGCAAGTTCTCTACTGCCTGCCTCTGTTGTCTCTGTCGCCCCTTACCTTTGTACCTACTACACAGCTGCTCCAGTTTCTTCTTGTCCACTGTGTTTCTCATGGATTCCTCGCGGAACGAGTCCAGGTTTTGGAAGCAGTTGTCAGTGGCCGTTTCTAGTTTCCACTCAGTCTGTGTTAAGCAGTAGAAGGCAGTTCTTTCGCCAGCCTGAGGAGACGCCATAAACTGGTGGACCCTGTCCTTCTGAGATGATTTAAGCTTATGCTTTGAGAAGCAAAAGCAGCAGGGAACCCAGTGAAGTCAATCCAGAGGTTGGTTTCAGCATTCTATTACTAATGTCTATATTTTAATCGGACTTAGTTTTTTCTTGTTGGGTGACTCAACTCCACTTTAGAATTAAGGAAGACAAAGTCTCGTTCTTCATCAGTTAAAAAGAATGCACAGCCTTCTGAAAACGGGAATGACAGCGTCTATATAGTTACAAATACGTCTAATCTTCAAAAAATGGTAAGTATCAATATTTTAAACAAAATATATTTTGATCACCCAGTTCAATTTGCATGAAGTATGACATTTTTTTTTCTAAGTCTCAGTAAAATCCCTCTTTATGACACACATGCAACCCCCTGATGAAATGAGGGCCAAGGCCTGACCACGTCTCCACTGCCCATCTGCAAGGTCCTCTTTGGCTTCAATTAATTTCAGGCTCTAGTATAGGGAGAGGGTTTGCCTATTTGGAAACATCATCATTTTAAGTTTTTTCCAGTTTAAAATCAGCAGAACCACGACGAAAACATATACAATTAAACAAGAACAGTGTTAAAAATAATTTACAAATATTCCAAAAGCAGGCATAAGAAGCCTGTTATGACTAAATGAAGATGATACTAATAATAAGAATATCTCCATACATGAGATGGAAATAAAATAGAAAAACAAGGCAGAGGCTGCAAGAAGGTAGTAAATAAGGAAACTGCCAAGTAACTGTACCATATATAGTTCATAATGAAACAGAGTAACACCTTAATACTTCCAGATTTAGGATGGTGAAGTTTCTATTTATCTAAGGTAACTTGATGAAAATGACAGCAGAAATGAGAGTAAATCACTAATTTCTGCAATCAAAACAAACTCTATAATCTATTAGATGCTAATGCTTTATACATAATATGTATAAGGGAAAAAGTTCTACTTAAAATAATTTATATTCAATCTTATTTAAAAAAGATGGGAGTTCCCTGATGGTGTAGTGGCTTAAGGCTTCGGCGCTGGCGCTGTCAGTGCTGCGGCCTGGGTTCGATTCCCAGCCAGGGAGCTACCCACATACCAAAAAGCAAAAAAAAAAAAAAAACAAAACCAAAAAAAAAAAAGATGAGTTTACAGAAGCACACAGAATAAATTATAATATAACTTATATAAATATGTAAATTGAAAACAAGATGTAGATGAAGAAATTGAGAGGAGAGAAAAAGTAAGGCGGCCAGGAAAGGATAACAGACGTGCATACCGTATATAAGAGCTGACAGTGAGCTGAAAATAAAGCTTCCCAGTTGCCAAAGCAAAGAATAAAACAGGATTAATTAGGAAAATCTGTTTTTATAAGATTTAAAGCCTACCAGTGGCCCAGAGGTGGCATAACTCCTGGCACTGAAACCTGAAGGAAGTGTCCTGTGGCTGCTCGTGAGAAGGCCGAACGTCTCCTTCATACCATACCAACTCCTCACCAAAATGCCAACAATAACCAGCAGAGCAAGCCTCCAGAGCTTTTTAAGGCATCCTTCAGTGCATGCTGTTGCCAAAATAGTAGAGTACAATTCAGCAGGAGAATGAGATAATACAGTCCAAATACATTGCTTTCCAAGTATGGTCTGGGGACCCCAGGGTCCTGTGAACTTTCAGGGATCCATGATTACAAAACTATTTTCTTAATGATTCCAAGACAATCTCCACCTTTCTCACTCTCATTGGATACAGCAGAGTCTTCTAGAGGCTATATCACTTGTGATAGCGCAATAGACTAATTACAGAAGTTTTGAGAAACTACCTTTGATTAAACCAGAATTAAAGGTATTTGCAATAATGCAATGCAATGCTATGTATACACATAATGGGTTTATGGTTATTTTAAAGTACATAAATATTTTTAAACCTTTCATCTTAATTTCTAATATGGTACATACCAATGGCTACAAAACTCATAAGCTCTTTGGGAGTCCCAATAATTTTTTAAAAGTGCATAAGGAGCCTGGAACTAAAGTTTTAGAACTGCTGATCTAGGGTATCACAGGGAATTAACATCTTGCTACTTAATACAATGTTGATCATTTGGGGTCTTGGGTCCCTTTTGGAATCTGATAAAAAGTCATGAATCCCCTCTCCAGGAAAACATGTATGATACACACGTGTGTGGGGTTTTGCATAAACTTTCAGGGTTTTCACAGAATGTTTAAACCGATCTATTGGTTCTTCAGAGGGCAAGGGAAAGTGGAACACAGATTAAGAACCGATGAGCTAGATCAGGAGCCACTGGTTTCTGTCGGGGCTATTCAACTCTCCTATTGCAGAAAAGCAGCCACAGACAATATGCAAATGAGTGGACATGCTTGGCAACAATAAAACTTTATTTACAAACACAGGGAGCAGCTAGCCTGTGGCATGTAGTTTGTAATCCTGATCTAGATTCTAGTGAAATACATGGAATATATATTCTATGTTATTTTCTGAAATTGAGGCTTTGAAAAAAACTAGAGTTCAAGATATATTCTTTGATAAGATCAAATTTAGCTAAATTAGGGCAGATCCCATAAATTTTGACAGCAAGCTGACAAAAATGAAGCTAGCATCTTTTAATGAAGTTGATAGCTTCTCCAAGAGAGGGTGGCCAAAGCCAAGGGCTGCCTCAGAAACCTTCAGAAACAGATGTGCAACCCACAAATGGTACACCTTTAGGAATAACGATATCTTTACCATGGAAATTGCCATCAATGCTAGATTTTAAAATTCCGTCATATTGTAAAACAAAATTTGGTTTATACATATAATGAAATTCAGCCATAAAGAGGAATAAAGTACTGATGTTACAATGTGGATGAACCTCAAAACATGCTGAGTGATGAAGTCAGTTACAAAAGGTCATATATCGTATGATCCCATTTATATGAAATGCCCAGAAGAGGCAAGTCCATAGAGACAGACACGGATTGGTGATTGCCAAGGGCTGTGGTAAGGGAGCAATGGGGAGCGAGTGCTAATGGGTGTGGGGTTCTCTTTGGGCCAATGAAAATGATTTGGAACACAGGTGATGGTAGCACCATGTTGTGAATGTACTAAATGTAACCGAATTGTATACATTTTAATAGCTAATTTTATGTTATGTAGATTTTACTCAAAAAATTCAACATAGCACCCTTAAAACCTCCAAGATTAATTAAAAGAGTAATGTATTGTCAGGTAACTCAATTGTCTCACAAGAGAGATCCTACACCTCTGAACCTGAAAGTGGTACCAAGGTGCTGGTTCTGAATGAGCAACAGCAGCCAGGGGTCTAAGCTTAGCCCCTAACAAGTCTCTGGCCAGAATGAAAAGGGAGGGGCTGTCACTAAAGTTGCAACAATTTGATGTTGCCCCTTACAAGTTTCATCGTAAAATAACAGTAATTAAAACAACAATCATTAAGCTAAGTCTAAAGACTGTATATACAATTTGCAAGCTCGGAATTGCAAATTGTAAAAAAGGAAACTAGCATAAAGCTGTCTAGAAGAAAAAGCCTCATAAACTAAAAAATTATAGGGGAAAGAAGAAAACTCTGGTCTATTTAGACAGGACTAAATCCATGTAAAATTAATAAAGGTCCATAAATTGGCAGGACCAGAGCCCACCCTTCTAGCTCTGATGGCCTTCGCTGAGACTTACCACATGAAAAGAACTAAATTACTAATGGCAGCTTTTAAGGGGGGGGGTCTTGTATGTTTCACTCCTTTGTTCTGTTAAAATATATAAAATTCTTGAAATAAAAATCTAGATAATCCAGCAGAAACATCAAATAAAATCTCTAATCTATGAAAAGTGTCAAATATTTTCACTGTGACCTTATGAAAAATCACTTACATAATCTGGGCACCCAGACTGACCAAACATAAAAAAA
>PVJL010014790.1:0-26574 GCA_004026885.1 Lyroderma lyra
GGGGAAGCGGCCCGGGGAGCCGTGGGCCGGAGGAGGTGACAGGGGGGTGTGGGGAAGCGGCCGGAGGAGCCGTGGGCCGGAGGAGGTGACGGGGGTGTGGGGAAGCGGCCCGGGGGAGCCGTGGGCCGGAGGAGGTGACATTCTGGTCAGGGCTCCGTCTGCCAGGAGCTAATCAGGCCCTGCTTAAACGCTTCCTCCCACCTCCCGGGCTGCTGATAGATTTCAATTAAGATGCCTGGGGTGGCGGCGCCCCGTGGGGGTGGGTGATGCGGAAACAGGGTCCCCACCTGGCTGCCTTCTCCCTGTCTTTACACACCCACCTGGATGGGGGGGTGGACACAGGGGAAGGGTCTCCCCACCTAGAAGCTTCTCTCCCCGATCTCTATCCTGCCCCTGCTTCCATTCACTCAGTTCGGGGTGTGGCTCCAAGCGTGGCGGGGATCCTGCCCGGGCTCCCCAGCTCCGACACACACACGTGTGCTCACGCTTGTGACTTGTGTCACTGCACCAAGTGACCACCCGTTCTGAGCCTCAGTTTGCTCATCCATTGCAAGGCGAGGGTGACAGCAGCGCCGAGGTGTGCAGGAGGCAGGGACGGTGGTCATGAGCTCACGGGGACAGCAGACCGCCCCTGTGGGCCCCAGGGCCCCTCACCTAACCAGTGCTCCCCGGTGAGCTTGCCGAAGCCGTCCCGGTAGGCCTCCCAGCCTCGGAAGAAGTTTACGGAGCCGTCCTCCCGGCGCTGAAACACCTGCAAGGGGAGGTGAGGGTGGAGGCGCCACCTGCCCCGGCCCCCAGCCCCCACATTTATCCCCCCGCCCCCTCCCCCCACCCGTCCCCCACCCACCAGCCTCCCATTTGCCTCAGCATCTCCTGGCTTGGGGCCTGGAGCAGAGCTGGAAACCCGGAGTGTTGTGGTGGCCCAGGGTGTGACTGACCCAGTGCCCCCCAGCTCCCAGCACATCCCCTGGGGAAGGAGTCGTGGTCACTGGGACAGCGTGGAGGAAATCCAGCGTCCGGGGCCACCTCTGCTGCTGCACCGTGGGACCCTGGACTGGTCTCATCCCTGCCTGGGCCTCAATTTCCCCACTAGTTAAATAAAAGGGGTGGACAAGGGTCCTGATGTCTTTTCAAGGTCAAGAGAAAACCGAACGAAACCCCATGTTCAGGTTTTTAGAAACCGAGACTACATGCACACACAGACACACACAGACACACACATGCACACACAGACACACACAGAGAGACACACACATGCACGCACATGCACACACGCAGAGACACGCAGAAAAACACATGCACACAAAGACACAGGTATGCACACAGACACACAAACACGCAGAGAGACACACAGGCACACACACATGCACACACACACACGCATGCACACACAGGCACGCACACACACGCAGAGAGACACGGGCACACAGAAGCATGCACACACACATGCACACAAAGACGCGCGCACACACATACACACACACGCCCTCTCTCAGGATGCCTCCGCCCGTCACCCCCCACCCCCTTAACGAAGCCGTGGGGGTTTGGGAAACCAGAGCCCAGGACCTCTGGGGGGAGGCCGGGGCGTCCGCAGCCGGCTGGGGTGGGACTCGGGTGCCGCTCGGCCTCTGTTCCTCGGTTAGTAACGTTCCTGGTTTGGGAGCCGGGAGTCCCATCGGTTAGTAAGTACCACGCAGGTCTCGGAAGATCCGCTGACAGTCCTGTTCCCGCTCGCCCCCGACGCCCACCTTTTTCTGTTTCACAAGCCTCCCCCCCACCTCCCCGCATTCGCCGCCGACCCCCCGTCCGGCCGCGGTAGGGCGCGGGCTGCGGCGCCAGCGAGCGGCCGGTGTTACTACTCCGCAGCCGGATCCCCGCCGCCGGAGCTGCCCGGGTGCTCCGTCCGCGTCTGTCCCCCGGACCCATCGGCCCCAGCCCGTGGGCAGCGGGAAGGAGGTGGCACCCCCTTTTTCTTGCTCCACGACCTGAAGCCTGGCCCAGCCCTGGAAAGTGCACGTCGGTCAGAAGGGACCGGCCCGCGGAAGGAAATTCGATCGAGGCTGAGATCTGAGAGCAGCGCAGAGCCTATCGACCCCTGCCCATTGCGACCCCGAGCACGCGGGCTGGCAGGCCGGCTCCCCGCAGCAGCGCAGGCGCCCCCGCGCGCCCGGGAGGGAGGCAGCCGGAGGGGCAGGGCGCGCGGCAGTTACGAACCGGGGCTCAGCGCGCAGGGGAGGTGCTCCCCCACAGACTGTGGCCATTCACGGAGGGAAAGCTGGGGGCCTGACACACAGTGCGTGCTCAGTAAACGACACCTGGGGACCGCCGGGAGACGCAGGCCGGGCCGCGGGTCTCCTTTCCCGCAGGCGCCTGCCCAGGGCGCCGCCGCCTGGTCCTCCCCTACCTGGGCCCCGCCCCTCTCCTCCGGGTCCCGCCCTCTCCTCCGGGCCCCGCCCCTCTCCTCCGGGTTCCGCCCTCTCCTCCGGGCCCCGCCCCTCTCCTCCGGGTTCTGCCCTCTCCTCCGGGACCCGCCCTCTCCTCCGGGCCCCGCCCCTCTCCTCCTCCAGCCCTCCCAGGGGGCCTGCCCAGCCCCCTCTCTTTCACTCAGAGGTTCCACTGAGCACCTCCGTGCCAGGTTCCAGCTAGGGAGACTGAGTCAGAGCCCTGGCTCAGGGCCCTTTGGGCAGAGGGACAGGGGTGAGGCCTGGGCTCAGGGGATCCGCACCCAGGCGGGAAGCAGGACTGATGTGAGGGGTGGGGAGAGAGGGATTCCAGGGTGGCCCTGGAGGAAGGACAGGGTGCTGGCCCCACGTTTACCGGCCATGTGGCTGCGGAAAGACCCTCGTCCCCTCTGGGCCTCTTTTTCCACACCTACTGAGAAGCCTGACACCCAGGACCTCAGGACAGCGAGGAGTAAAGGGCACAGTGGCTGGTATTACTATTATTGTCATCGCTGTTGTTTTCCCTAATAGTATACTAGGGAGTAGAAAGTGGGGGTGCCCAAGTTCTGTGCTGGGCTGTGCCCCCCTGTGTCCTCGCCAGGCCTCCCATGCCAAGAGCTGGCCTCTGAGCCCACTGCCTTCCTGGGCTGAGTGCCAGTTACGCTGGCGTGTGGCCGGTGCGGGAGTGTGCTGGGAGGCCTCTCCCCTCCATCGGCGACGGCGAGCTACAATCAGGTTCCCGACCAAGAGCTTCGAGCTGGTACCAACGCAGCAGCCGCGCCGTTTGCCGACGTGGGCCCTCTAACCCGAGGGGATGGATTTCAGCCCATCTTTGCAGAAGCGGCTCTAGACTGGTGACCCAAGGGAGTGCCGTTTCCGAGGTGAGGCACACTCACAGGCGTTTCCATCTGAAACGGAAGCTCCTGAAACGCTACCTGCCTACGGGTCACGACCTGCAGTGTAAGAACCGCTGCTCTGCATGGTGCCGACTTGCCACGGGCTGTCCTTACCCCTTGACTCAAATACCAAGTGACCGCATGTGCCAGCTCGGGTCTCAGACTCAGAACCCGGCCTCGCCCTGGAGCCGGTTACAGCGCGACGTGTCGGCGCGTGCCCAGCGTGTGTGCGCCAGTGGCCGCAGGCCAGCTGCCGGTCCTCCCAGGGGTGCGGGGAGGTTGTCTCTCACTTGAGGCGCCCGTGCGAACTGCAGCTATGGCTTCAGGTTTCTGGGAACCAGCGGGACTTCAGGGACGCTGGAAGTCAGGATGTCACCACGCCCAAGGCCTTCTGTACAGAGCCAGGAAGATATGGAGAGGGGAGTGAGCGAGGGATCGATGTGCGCATCGCTGCCCACGCACAGGACATGCATCCCGCCCGGGCAGCGAGGAGGGGCGGAGGCAGGAAACAATTACTTATTAATGCTGAGGCTAAAATCGTCATTGGTCCAGCTCCTGGGGCTGCCCTGCTGGGTTCCGGCTGCACAGCGGGTGATGGAGGGGGAAATGTGGCCACTGCGGCCTCCTGGGCAGGTGCCCTGGGTGGGAGACAGACAGAGCCGGTTCCTCGGTGGGCCGCTGAGGGCGGCTCTGCCAGGGCGCGCCGGGTGCACGAGCCTCTGCAGATGGTGCCGGCCGTCTCGGAGGAGAGAGCACGGCCCTGGGGGTGGTGGGCAGGAGGGACAGTGGCTGGCTGTCCCCTTTGTCAGACGGCTCCTGGGGTCCGTCTCGCCCTCCAGAAGTCCAGTTCCCACCAGGGCCCCTTCCTCAGGCGGGCCCCATCCAACTGGCTCCTTCTTGGCCTCAGTGCCAAGAGCACGGACGGAGTCATTGTCCTGAGCGCCAGGGCCAAGCCCTGTGGTCACCCCAGCACAGGCCAGGGCTTTCAAGGACAGGCACAGTCCTCCCACCACAGCCCAGGAGGAAGGGGCTTGTGCTCCCATGTGGCACATGAGAAAAGGAAGGTTTGGAGAGGTGGGGTCACCTCTGCAGAGTGAGGGTGCCTCAAGACTGGGGTGCTGGGACCCACTGAGGCCAGAAGAGGGGGCCTGACGATGCACAAATATGAAGCCTGAGGGGTGCCCCTGGGGACCCAAGTGCTATCCGGACTCCAGTTGATGGGCTGTGTGACCATTTAAGTCTTGGCGTCTGTCTTTTGCAAACTGAGAGGGTTGCTGCCCCAGTCCCCACGTGGTGTCCCTAGGCTCATAGGGGTGACTCTGGCTCTCCGAAAGCTCATGGCCCTACGAGGCATAGACGCGCAAGCCAGCAGTCGCAAGGCAGAGCAGCTCCCAATCTGGCATGTTCCTTCAGTCTTTGTGCCTCAGTTTCCTCATATGTAAAACTAGGATTATAACAGCCCCTGCCCGTAAGGATTCAGTGATGGTGACATGTGCTGGCTGATACACAGAATCCCATATGGTAGCAATTGTTACATTTGCTGTGAGCTCCGAGGAGGATGGGTGGTCCGCTGGGGTTGGGAAGGTGGTCTGGGAGGGCTTCCTGGAGGAGGTGCTTGGCTGAGCTGTTGCTTGAGTAGAGACTTGGCAGGTGATCGGAGTTGCTGAGACGTAAGGGTGGCTCAAACCCTATGAGATGGGGAGGAAGTGTCTCTGCCATTATGAGAAGGGTCCCCAGGAGGCAGCATCTGGGATTTCTCCTCGACTCTGACGAAGCCAGTGTGGAAGCAGCTTCGATGTGGTGGCGGGACCGTGTTAGCTGCGTCGCTGTGGCAGCCGCCAGCCTCTGATTCTGGAGAGGCGGGAGGCCCGTGGCACAGGCAGATTCTCGTTTCCAAAGAACAAAGAACTTGAATGTGTGAACTTGAATGCAGCCCCTCGTGGGCGGCCCTGGGGAGGCCCGGCCGGCTTTCCGGGGAGGCAGCTGCTCCTTAAATCCTGTCTGGACACCTGGGGGCAGCACTCCCGGGCCCCCCACCCGAGAGCACAGGTTCTGGAAAAGCCCGAGCTGAGTTCAAACCCCGCCGCCTCTCACAGACCATGTGACCACGGACGAGTCGCAGGCCCTTCCGAGCCTCAGTTTCCCTCTCTATGCAAAGGCCCCATCAGCCGCCCCTGTGTGAACCTGCACGGTCACACCGAAGGTGCAAGAGGGTGAGAGCGAGCCCGGCGGCGCACAGTAGGTCTGTCTAACCAGCATCACCTCCCTCCGCTCCAGAGCCAGCTGCCAGGCCCAGACGGAAGTGGGCCCCCGCCTTGTTTTTGACTGAAAATGGTACCCCCGGGCTTGGCACCCCACCACGCCTCTCCGACTTGGCAGGTGGCGCCTGGCACATGCCACTCACAGCTGCCGGGTACCGAGCGCCGCGCCCCACGTGCGCTCCCCGGGCTCCCTCGGAAGTCTGCACCACCCGCCCCGCCCTGGAGGGGGCAGGCTCGCTCCCCGCAGACCCGCCACGGGGAGGTGGGGTGCTGTCACCGCCCGGGTCAGTCTTGGCGCATGCAGGAGGAGCTGGTGTCAAGCCAGGCTGCAGCTCGGGGACACAGCAGGTCCCCTGCCACCACAGCCCCTGGGACAGGGAGGACTGGCTGCAGCCGCAGCACACGTCCCTGGGGTCCGGGGCTGGGGGTGCTGAGCATTTCATCTCTGCCTGAGCCTAATCCCACGCCGCCGGACTGGGCTGCGGTGGCTCCTTTGATGTGTTCCAAACGAGGGAAGGATTTTCCTCCCGCCTGGGAGGCTCCGGTGGGGGGTGGGGCACAGTGGGGAGGGGAGGGCTTCTCTCTCGCTGGAGCCAATTACCGTTATATCTGAGCCACCACCCCCGCACGGCAGTGAAACACCTGGCAGAGCGTGGTCACCGTGTCGCACGGGGGTGTGGGCCGTCGGCTCACGGCACTGCGGGCAGGGGGCTGCGCTGGGGGTCCCGGGGAGGAGGCTCAGAGCAGAATCGATTCTACCACGGGTCCCCGCCGAGGGAGGTGCTGAGCTGGACCCGATTTCTGTGACCCCGGTGGGTAATTATGCAAAGATGGGGGTTTGGTAATCGGGCCTGGGTGGCAGCGCCCCTATGGGCCGATCTCCCTGGGGGCAGTCAGGACCCCGAGGCAGGATGGTGGGGGACCCCAAGCAGGACCCTTCTTCAGACCACCGAAACCCTCCCCCAGGCCCTAGGTGTGGGCACCGGGCTCCCCAGGTCCTGCAAGGAAGCCAAGTAAGGTAAGAGGGCCCCCCTGCTGGCCAGACAAGGAAGGGGACGCCCCTGGGGGGGTGACCTTTCTAGCCTCACGGGGCGGGGCTGTGGGGATGGAAATGGCTGTGCCTCACCTTCCAGATGAGGACGTTTGGCCTCTATTTTTACGCATCTTCTGTTCTGTAAAATCACTATGGGCAGAGCAGGGTCTTCTGTTCACGGGGAACCCCCCAGGCTCAGCGTGTCCCCCCGCTCCCCACCTTCACAGGTGAGCACCCTGCATCTTCCCACCACCAAGAGCACTGTAGTGTCCCCATGTGACAGGTGAGAAACGTGAGGCTCAGCGAGGTAAAGTCACCCGCCAGAAGATGCCAAGGGTCAGAACTGGGGAGCATCGCTGGCGTGCGAGCGCCACGTGGAGCCCAGAGCTCCCGCGGCCACCAGGTGACGACAAGCTGCTGCTCCTGGCTGGGCACAGATGGGAGACATATGACCGGTGATGGCTTAGCCCTGCCCCTGATGGGTGCCGATGGGGAGCAGAACGGTGCCCCAGTGATCAGGGAGGCCTCCCCGAGGACACGGGGCTACGGTGGGCCCAGCGAGGAGGGTCCTCACCTAGGGTTGCAGGTTGGAGGGGCGGCCCAGCCTTCCTGCCTCCCCCACCTTTTGGGGGCAGGGGTGAGGGTGGGTGCAGGTGTCAGGTTCCAAAGTGGCCTTGACAATTGGTGTGACCCTGTGTGGTGACAACTGGTGTGAACGAGGTGAGGAGGCTTGGGCTCAGCCAGGGCCAGCAGGCACATGGGCGGAAAGGCCGCCTTGAGGTGTGTGTCCGTCTGCCGCCGTGGCTTCCCCACCCCAGGGAGCCACATGTGACTCATTTCCATGCAGTGGCTCCCACTCTTTGCATCAAGAATTCAGGGCCGAACAGCTCCCCCCCACACACCCTGCCCCTCGGCCCCACGTCTCGGGTCACTTCCTCCCTGGGGAACTCCCAAGGGCAGCCAGAGCCCACTCTCCCCTCAGCAGAGAGTCCGAGTCCTCATGTGCCCACACAGCCTCTGCTGGCCCCCGCCGCTTCCCCGGGGCTCCACAACCAGCAGAACGCAGCCACCGCGGTCCCAGAACAAGCCCCGCCGTCGCCCTGGGAACCTCTGCAGGTGTGTCCCTCTGCCCCAACCCCCAGCGCTTGGGCCTCCCCATCCAGAAGCCTCTCTTAGCCACCCCAGGCTCTGGAGGAGGCTCTCCTCTGGGTTCTCCGACACCCCCAGTCCTGCACCCCTCACACAAGTCAGCTGATCTGTCTGTCCAGCTTCGAGAGCCTGCGACCAACGCTCTGGCCAGCAGTCGGCGCTCAGTGGTTAAACGTGTGAACAGGTGACAGTTCCACAGACGCGGTGCGGCCGGGCCTCAGGAAGCCTGGGTGTGCCCCTGGCGGGCTGCTCATGTGCTGGGTGCCCTGGCACAAGCCTCCCGCCTCCTGCCAGCCTCCAGGGGTTGGGAGCTGCCGGAGCTGCGCCAGGCAGGGCCGTGGGATTACACACACCATGAAGTGCCCCTTAGGCGGGCGCCTCCCCGGCCCCGCCTCTCCGGGCAGCAGGCTCTGGTTGGGGCATCCAGCCCGCGGCGCGCTGCCCACCGGGGGGGCCCCTGCAGTTAGGACTCGGCCCCTAATGAGGATGGATGATGGTACCGGCGTCCAGGGAGGCCGCGGCCAGCTCTCCTCTAAACCACAATTGAGTTTCCGAGAGATTCCGCGCGGCAGGGAGCTGGTCCTGACACGCGCCCGCAGGCAGCCGGGGGAGATGCTTCTGTCGGAGCCCAAATGGATATTAACGGCTATTGGCCGCGCAAGCCCTTCTCCACCGAGACGGGCCTTTCTGCCAGGGCGCCGGTCCAGGCGTCGGAGTGGGACTGAGCGGGCACATCCACCCCTCCGGGCCGCCGGCAGCCCGGGCCCCAGGAGAGACCCGCCGCCCCCACGTCCTGACGGACTTCCCGGGAGATGGGCCCCAGACCCACCGGCGTGGGGGACGCACGGCCCGGCCTGGCGTCTCGGTCTCTCATTAAGCCTGTCCTAACCGCTAACTCTGATTTTGGGCTCTGGCTGGTACGCTGCTGCCGTTCTGCCCACTGAGGGGATCCCAGAGGCGGAGGCCATAACTCAGATGTTCTGAGTTTGGAAAACAAAAGAGCTTTTAGCTCCCGGACGCAGACCCGGCGCATTTAAAAGCTTAAAGCGAGGGTTAGAGGTGCGTCTGTCTCTGGGCCTGTGGGGAGTCTCAGGCCTTTCACACAGCGCCTAATGGCCAGTGCTGCTGTCCACACGGACCCACCCGGCCCCCCTGTCTGCCCGCCTCACTCTGGCACCCCTGGGGCAGTGGGCTTCTCACCAGGCAACCCCTGGTCCAGCCTGGGGGGCTCTGTTCCTGGCTGCGTGGCCCTGAGCACCCTTCTCGGGCCTCCCTCCAGCACGTTGTTTTGCTGCTGAAACCAACCACATTCTGTGGCTTTACGGCCTCCTAGCCCCATCTCACAGAAGAGGAAACCGAGGCTCAGGGAACTAAAGTAACTTGCCCAAGATCCCACAGCAGGACTGACGGCCACAACCCGGACAGCCTGGGGCTGCTGGCGCCCCCTGCCCGGCCCCCCGGGGTAGCCGCCGGAGGGGCTCCGTTCCAGTCCCCTCCCTGCCTGTCCTCTGGCAGCTCAGACCTTCCATAGCTCCCACTTCCCGCCCAGGCCGGACCCAGAGGCACAAGGAGGCCACGATGGCTCCTTGCCGGGACACCATCAGGGCCCCTGGTCCCGGCAGCCCGGGTCCCCCTACGTGTCCCCTGCACTCACACCCTATGTACACTGGGTGACTCGAAGGTCAGCAGTCACGGGCATCAGCCCTGAACGCACATCAGCCACAGGTTCCTGGTTGGCCCGTGTCATCCCAGGACCCAGCCCCGCCTGGCCCAGCGTCCCGGGGAACCACTGTTCTGGGCGCAGACGGTGGCTCCCAGAACAGGCGACGGGTCTAACGTCTGCTCACAGGCTCCGCTCGCCCCGTGCAGGTGTCTGTGAGTGGAGTTCTATGGTGACATTACGGGCAGGTGTGTGGGGGCCGGAGGGGACACCAGGCTGGGCCGAGGCGGGAGGCTGGTGCGGCCGCTCCGCGCACCCGGGGCTCATGGCCTGGGCCACCCCAGAGACCGGCCCCGAGACCGGCCCCTGCAGGACAGAGGGGCAGCCAGGACACTCACCGTCCAGCCGCCGCCATCTGTGCTCATGTCACAGTAGACCTGGAAGCCAGTGGGATCATGCGTGGGGAAGACGGAGTAAACGCCATCCTCCTGCTGTCCGCTCAGGAGGACGTCCAGACAGTCGCGTGGCCGGGAGCCTGAGACGGGGCGGGCCGTCAGGGTGGCTGCCCAGTGGCCCCGCCCGCCCCCCTGTCCCTAGGTCTTCCTGGCTTGTCTGTCCACCCGGCAATGTCACTTGGGCTTCAGAGCCCAGGCGTTGGGGTCAGACTTTGGCTCTGCCACTCTCTGGGTGGCAGGGGTGAGTGAGCACCTCTTGGAGCCTCGTTTTGCTCATGTGGGAAGTGGGCACAACGGGCCTCTCCTCGTGGGGCGGTGAGAGGGTTCCCGGGAGGCACGCTGCCCGGCAGCAGGAAGTCCTTGGCAAACAGCAAGTGATTCTGATCAGTGGGGTGGGTGGGGGACGATGGAGGGACAGAGCTGGGCACCAGGTCACCCAAGGAAGGCAGAGCCCCACCCCCACTCACCGTTGGCACAGCCCCGGGGCCGCGACCCCCTGCCAGATGCCCTCTGCAGGTCGGCCTTGACTCGGGGCTGGCCCAGCCCCCGGTCCCTGTGTAGGGCATCCAGGACATCGCTGACAGAGCTCACCAGGTGAGCCATGTGGCCTTGGCTCTCGGAGAGGAGCTGTGGAGCACAGGGGTGATCAGGGCGGGGGGCAGGGAAGCACAGCAAGGTGGGCTCCGGGGATGACAGCAGCCCCGGCCCTGCTCTGGCCCCGATCCGAGGCGGTCACTGGGAGCCAGCGCGCTCAGGCGGGGGCGCAGAGGGGCTCCAGCTTCACTGGCTTCTGCGCCTTCGGCCCAGGTGAGCGGACTACAGAGTGCCCTGCTGTGCACGTCCGGGCAGCACTGGGCATCAGGCCAAGCTGGGCCCGAACCCCGGCTCACTCACGCACTCACGTCACACGGCTGGGGGCTGAGCCAAGCCTTGAGATGGGGCTGACACGGCCTCATTGGCCTAATTGCTTGGGACAGGTGAGCCGGGGTTCGGGCCCAGCTTGGAACCAGGGCACCAGTGCAGTGCGGGCGCCACAGTCCCCTGCCTGCCTCTGGTTACCCAAATTCGTAAGGGACCTTCAGGTTACAAAGCACCCTCCCCCGCTCAGGTCTCTTCTGATCCCTGCAAGGCCGTAAAGGCGGGGGGTGTGGGGGCGCATCTGCACATGACGGGTGGGGACCCGGGGACACTCCGCCTGCCCCCCTTTGTCACCAGCGGAGCCTCACTTTGACTGCATGGCCCTCTGACGTCCACCACCTCCCCTCACCCCACAGCACTGCCAGGAGTGGGGACCAGGTGGTCTCCTCGTTACAAATGGGGAAACTGAGGCATAGGAGGAGCGCTCCCTAATCAGGTACAAAAGTAAGCCACTCCCCGGGCTGGTGTTGTCACTGTACGGGGAGCCCGGCGTGGCACGGGGTGGGGCGGGGGCAGTGGCGGGCCCCGGCTCTTGTGTGATTTGGGGGAGTGGCTCAGCCCCCGACAGAGCAGCCGGGCCTCTCCACACTTGTTTTCTCTTCCGCGAACCAGAGTCACGGGACCTGTGTTTCTGGGGTTCTCCACCACACATGCCGGGGGCATCAGTGCTCAGTTGGAGTGTTCTCTGTGTCCCTCCCACCACTGTCACCACAGTTCCTGGACCGCGGTCCTGAGCCTTGTAGCTCAGTGTGGCGCCATCCGCCAGGGCCTCTCTGCTCTGCCTGCTGCCTGAAGGGTCTGGGGTCTGTCTCCTCCCCACCCCGGGCTCCAGGAGGCCAGGTCATGGGCACCCAGCTGCCAGCCAGCGGCCCTGGAGCCTGCTGGGTCCTTAAATACTGAACCTGTCATCTGCCAGATAATAGCTCATTGGAGGAAGGAAAATAGAAACACACAGTGCCGGCAGGTTACAAAGTACGACGCTCGGCTGTCCGGAGGCGGAGCTCCCAGCTCCCGTCAGCTTCTCCCGTGCTGAGCAGGTGATTCAGGGAGGACCACGGCTGTGGGGGGGCGGAGGTGGGCAGGGAGGGTGCTTGGGCCAGCGTCCTGTAGACAGGCCCCACTGGGGGAGCCCCCGGGGAGGGGGAGGGGAAGGGGGTATGGGCAGCAGAGACTCACGAGACACACAGGCACGGCCCGCTCTTGCTAACAGGCAGGGAGGCCCCCCATTTAAACCAGCAAATAATTAAAGCTGAAAATGTACACACCCACGCGCCCCGAGTTAATGGGGAAAGCCGGTCCCTGCTCGCTGAACGGCACGGTGCATTAAAGAGGATGTGGCAACTTTCACAGGTGGCGAAATCGGAGTGGCTGACAGGCCTGAGACAGGGCACTCGTGGGCCCAGAACAGCTATTAGTCCTGCAGGAACAGCTCTAGGACTCTGCCTGGGTGGGCAGGAGACCCCCAGGGCCCCTCCTCCAGCCCTCTACCCCAGCCCCAAACAGGAGGCATCCCTGGGCGGGGCCTGGCTGACCAGGGGCTGAGACATGCGGAGAGTGAGGTGGGGTGTCCAGATCATCCAGCAAGTCTGGAGGTCTCCTGAGCCCTACTGACGCGGGGCGGCAGCAGCGGGGCTGAGAGCAGCCCACTCCCACCCCACCCCGGGAGTGGGGAAGCCGCCTTCCCATCAGCCACCTAGACGAGATGACCTGGACTGTAATTTCTCCAGCTGCAGCCTTCAGAGGCCGGAAAAGGCCCATTGCTCATGGGCTGCTGGATGAGCAAATGCCTAGTTATCCCGGGTGTCCGGAAGGGGCTGGGGGCACTGGCGGGGGTGGGGCCTGTCTGCTAGTCCCTAAGGACCTGAGTCACAGGGGTGACAGGGTACAGGGCTGGAGGCTGGACAGGGTGCCGGGAGGCCAGGTGCCAGGCCTGCCCTGGCCACTGTACCGGACTAATCCCCGCCCCCTTCTGGGGCCCAGTTTCCTCCTCTGGAAGACGGTGTAAGGCTAATGAGATGCTCCTTACGTCCCCGGTTCTACGAGGAGCACAGCTCTGGCTATGGTCAACACTGAAAACTTCACCCAGAGCTACCTACCCTGTACCTGCTGGGACCTGGCGGGGCTCCAGGGGCGTGGGTGGGGCGGAGCCAATGGGAAGAGGCGGGGCTCCAGGAGCGTGGGTGGGGCAGAGCCGGTGGGAAGAGGCGTGGCATGGGGCATGGGTGGGGCGGAGCCGGTGGGAAGAGGCGTGGCCCAGGGCGTGGGTGGGGCGGAGACCATGGGAAGAGGCTGAGGGTCTGGTTTGGTTCCCTCAACAGGTCCCTCCTTCCTTGGAAAGCTGCAGGCAGTAAATGGGAGGCGGGGGTTGCGGCTCTCTCCGGCCATTGCCAGAAAGGCCACATGACCCAGCTCACCTGCACTGCAGCACCTGGGAAGCCCCACGGACCCTGATCTGACCTGTTTGTGCTACACAAACACCCAGGGTCACCAGGGCGGTGTGCAGGAGACGATTTGTATCCTGGCACCATTAGCCCGTGGCCTTGGATGAGACTCACTTCTCTGAGCCTCAGCGTCTTATCTGTAGGAACAGCAATAGCCCCTGGTCCTGGGGCACTTGGGGATTCAGTGAGGCTGTGGACATCCAGTGTCCAGCACAGGGCTGGCCCATGGTGGCAGCACCTCTACCCTCCTGCCAAGCCCTCGAGCTCAGCCCTGCCCCTTACCTGGATGAGGTGGGCTTGCTCACGCTGCAGGGCGCTGAGCCCCTGGCCCAGCATGCCGTGCCCTTTCCGCAGCCCCATGCACTCTGCCTGCAGCTCGGAGGCCCTCGCCAGCAGCCGGGGCAGCTGGTCAGCCAGCGTGTCCAGCAGCTCCCGCTCCTGTTCACCCACCAGCCGCGGCTCGGCCTGGTGCTCGGTCAGCGCCTGCAGCACGGAGGCCTGGGCACCCTCCAGGCGGGCAAAGCCATCGGCGAGGTTGGGGCAGCGCGGGTCGATGAGGATGCTGAGGTGCGAGCTGTCGGCCCTCTCCACGGTGACCAGGGCACTGTTGGCACCGGCTGGCCCAGTGCTGACGACGGGTGGGGGCGCGGTGCCCGGTGCGTGCCCATGGTTCAGGAAGAGCACAGCGCCAGTGACGGCCACGGCCAGCAGCACGGCCAGGGACAGCAGCACTGTGCATAGCACGTAGCCACAGCTTGGCCGCTGCAGGCCGGCCAAGGCACGGGGACACAGAGACAGACAGATGGACAGACAGGAGAGAGAAGGGAGGGGAACATCAGAGGCGGACCTGGGCCTCCCACTCTGTCCAGGAGGGTCCGGACAGCCTCAGGATGGGGTCTCTGGCCTTGTGAGGGATGGTTCAGAGGATGTCTTTCTTGGGGACAGTGAGAGAGTCATACAGTGACAGAGAAGAGAGACAGAGAGACAGGGACACACCAAAGAGACAGCAAGAGTAAGAGAGGCCTGGAGGCAGAGAGGGAGAGGATGAAAGGAAAGACAGAGGGAGAGAGACGGGCAATGGAGAAAGAGGCCCATCCCCTCTCACTGGCCCTGTTCTGCCCGATGTGGCCGGCTGGGGACAGGGACGCTTTCCTGCTCGGAGCCCGCCGGGTCTGAGGAGTCCCACTCTGCAGCCAGGTGGGCTTGGCTCAGGTCCCCACACTGCCATTTCCTAAGGGGTGACTTTGGGTGAGGGAACTCACCTTGCTGAGCCAGGTGTCCTCACCTGTAAAACGGGGGCAATGATGACACATGCCCCACCGTGCACCTGAGCACCTGGCGTGCACACTCAGGAAGAGAGCGGTCCCGGTGACGGCAGCGACGCTGCAAACCGTCACACTGTCACAGAGGAATGAGTGCCTTGGGACAGTGGGCGCCGGTCACTTACGGTCCCTTTCAAACTGGAGCACCCACAGCCCAAGTTCCAAAGCCTGTGCAGGCCCACGAGGCTGCCAGGCGTCCCCAGGCACAGGGTGGCCTCCCAAGCACCTCCTCTCTCCCACCCTCTGCCTCCCCTCCTCCTACTCCCCACAGAGCAGGTGACATAAACACTGTGAGCACTGGCGCGGCAGAGTGCCACTAAGGTCGAAGGGGGCCATCAGGCAGCTGTGTCCCCCAAAACAAAGAGGCAACCTGGAAGGAAGCTGGAGCTCGAGAGCAGCTAGCTCGTAATGAAAGGAGGCACCGTGACCTACCAGCAAACCCAGACGCACTGAAGGAATCACTCACGGCCCAAAGGGAGCCTGGAAAACGCCACCGTGCATGTGTCACATGGGGAAACTGAGGCCCAGAGAGGGTGCGGGGCTTGCCCCAAGTCACACAGCAAATTAGAAGCAGCGCTCAGACTAGCTCCCGAGCGTCCTCACTGCCCCCAGGGCCAGCCGCCCTGTAGGCCTGCATTTGCCCACATTTTCGGCTTTCTGAATGGAAGATGCACCTTTGAACGCGCTAGTACCCTGGGCACTGGGCACCACTCCTGGCCCTCGGTGCCCGCCAGTAAAAATGAGCAGCTCTCGTGATTCTCGGGACCAGTGTACACAGAGAGTGTTGGGGCGCTTATTCTTCACCCGAAGCGTTATGTCTGCGTGTGGTGGATGCTAAGGTGCACTTTCTCCTTTGCTTTCTCATCATAACATCTCCGACGTTGGGGGGCACCTCACAGCTCCCTCCCTTCCTTAGATACATGAAACAGCGACTCCTCTTACATCATGTAAGGCACCTGCCTGTGACCGCTTCTTCTCCATAAATTCAAATCCTACAAGTGACTCCTGAAGTTCCTCCTTGGCGCCAGAGGAGGATAGGGTCGGGGAGAGGGGCAGTGGACCCCCAAAGAAGGGGTCATTGGTGAGAGGAGGGAGAGGATTCCTCAGGCTGTCCCTGCAGCGATGGGGACTCGCTGCCCCTCTCCTCCACACCCGCCCAAGCCCAGGGCTGGGGGGATGGGGCACATCCCTCCGGGCTGCTCACATGCAGACCTTTGACTCCAGCCAGACCTGCACGTGGAAGCTCCCCTGTCCGCTCTGCATAGGCCGCCCCCGGGGCCAGTTCCTGGGCCGTGGCTGAGATTCTCAGCCTCTTTGGGGGCACGGACCCCTTTGGGGATCTGACAGAAGCCGTGTACACAGGGAAAGGTGGCACTCAGGGGCCGGCAGTCCCAGGCCCAGCAGATGTGCCCTGGACACCGAGCCCCGCTGAAGGCAGGGACCCGACCTGCGCACTGTCCGGCACAGAGCGGCTGGGCGTCGGACGGACAGAAGAGCAGATGCCCAGCTCACGCCTCCTCGGCCATGCTGGTGTGTGTGTGTGGGGGTGCGGGGGCTGTGGGGAGGCCCTGCCACCTGCAGGGCTTGGCAAAGCAGGGGCCCATGACCTCCGTGCTGAGCCCCAGGCCCCGAGGCAGGGCCACCTCTGACCCCAGGCCCCTGTCTGGTGGCCTGACACAGAACAAAGGGAACCTCCAGGACACCCCAATTCCCCACTCACTGCAGGTCAGCGGCTCCCAGACACGCAGGCACCACAGTGCCACTGTCACTCACAGTGTTCCCACCACCCAAAGCTCCAAACACCCGCCTGCTGTGGGCGGGTTCACTTTGCAGATGGTCAGACAAGCTCAGAGAGCAGAAGACCCTGCCCATTGTCACCCGGGAGGCGGAGGGTGGAGCCAGCGCTTGGACCCGGGACCGGGGGACTCCCGAACCACACCGTCTGGGCCGCAGCGGCTCGCTGAGTGACGCCACGATGCTCCATCCTCTGCCTGAAGCGTGACGGGGGTTTGAGGGATGAGACTCTGTGTCAGCAGGCGGGTGTCTGTCAGGCCCTCCCGGAGTCCATCAAGCAGTTCAGAACGATGTCCTCCAACAGGAGAGCATCACGGTCCCCAGCTGGTGAGGCACGGTGGCCAGCCATGTCCCCGTGTCTCCAGAACCCGGCCTTCTCAGGCTCCCACTTCCGCCCCAGCCCTGGGTCCCTGGGGGATGACAGGGGGCACAGAGCAGGGGAGGGGCTCGAGACAGCTGCAGGGGGTCCCCAAGGGGCAGGCGGGATGCAGGAGCTTGGAGATGAAACAGGCCATGCAACAGAGGAGAATGAGTCTTCAGAGAGCACCGTGAGCACGAGCACCACTCGCTTTTGTGGCTGCCGCTGACGTGCCTCGCAGAGGAGTGTGCCCGAGCCGATAGGGGGGCGCTGGGCGCGAGCAGCCCTGGGCCGTGGCAGAGCGGGGCAGACCTGGGGTCTGCGGGGGCGGGCAGGTGCACACACGCCCCACTTCCAGGGGTGAGGAGTGGGGGACCACGAAGGTATCCCAGGCAGAGGGGAACCAGGAGCCCCACATTTGAGTCTCCTTGCTACCCCAACCGCCTGCATGAGCTCCCAGCTGGAGGGACGTGGCTTCATCCCCTGTGTGACCCAGTGCTAGCCCACGGTCAAGGGCTGCCCACACAGCCCTGGGCCAGGTGAGGACAAGGTGGGCTTGTGCCAGGGGGCATGAAGCCCCAGAGGTATCTTATTTGAGGGGTGCCTCCTCTTGCGTCCCCAGCCTCTAGAAGCCGTTGTGGGCTCTGGCAGAGGAAAGCAGGGCTCAGGAGGACAGGTATCATGGCCATGGGGCTCTGTCGCCCGTCCTGCCCCGGCCCACGCCCTGCCTTCCTCCTGCTATCTGAGGGAGCTGGGTGGCGGCGGTCCCCTGGGCGGGCGGAGACCCTCCTCCGTGTACCAAGGCAGGAAGAAGAAAGTCTCCCTCCATGGAGAGGCCAGGCAAAGTGAGGTCCAGGTGCAAGCCGCTCCCAGCCCCCACGTCCTCCGAGCACCCCAGCACAAGGCAGCATGGCTATTCACGACGGAAACATGCTGTGGGGCTTCAGCTCAGAAAAAGGGGGAGGGGTCCAGGGGTCTAGGGCCTGGCAGCGGCTCTCAGGTGGACTTATGGGGTCAGTGGGCAGGGTGGGAGGCCCAGCCCCTCGGGGAGTCCTCGTCACCCCTCCCCAGGAGCCCACATCTGCTCCCACCCATCTGACCTGCGTTGAACTCTGAGTCTCCAGCCCTGATGGGTGGGAGGGGGTCCCGGAAACCCTTTAGAGTAAGGGGCTGGCTGTTCTGCTTCTGGGGTTCCAAATGCTTGGGAAGAGGGCCTGCCAGCCTGTTCTGTGAGCCCTTGGCCCAGGACACCTGCAAGCTCCTGCCACTGCCCGTCCCCTGGCCCCATCTCTTGCCACCCGCGAACTGCTCCCACCTGCCTGGCTCCGTTCACTTCCCCCAACACACCTTGTGCTCCCTCGAGGGCAGATGTGGAAATGCTGTTCTGCTTAAACATCACCTCCTCCAGGAAGCCCTCTCTGCACTCCCACCTCTGGCCTCCCTGTCATCGCCACGCCACCGGACCAGGTGATGAGCGCCATGGGGCAGGGCCAGGGCCCAGAGGAGGGGCTCAGGAAGTGACAGAAGGAAGGAGCCCGTGACCTGCAGCGCTTGTGCACCTCTTCCCTTACTTTACCCTCCTCCTGTCCCAACCACACCTTACAGTGACCTCGACGCACACCCCGGGGACCAAGAGGAAGGCGGTGTCTTTTTCATTACCGTGCCACCATGCTCTGCCATGGCACCTGACTCGGAGTTTGTCTGCCGCCCTGCCCCCCATGAGACTCAGCTCCCGAGGCACACAGGTCACGGGCTGCCCTACGCCCAGCTAAGGCAGGACGCCTGAAGCGTCACTGAGGGAATTAAAGGCAGTGGCTTTCGGACAAACTTCCCAGTGAGAGCGCTGTCTTTCTGGACTGGTTTTCAGAGAGGTCGGACGTGGACCTCCCTGTGGGGTGGCTCGGCTTGGGACTGCTCAGAAACAAGGCTCCCCACGGAGACGATCACAGGGTGACTCTCTGCCCCACACTCCAGAACCAGGGGAATCGTGTCTGTTTCTAGAACCTTTCATCTGAGCAACCCCAAACTCCTGGCAGATACTCCGCCATCGCCGGCGCCTGACCCCCCTCGCCCTGCCCATGGACAAGGCATGTTGTCACGAAGTCAGCCCTTGTCCAAGGTCACCCAGCATGTGAGGCGCCGAGGCCGGACGGGGCTGGGACAGAGCCAGCCCCAAGCGGTCCCCGGAGAAGGGCTTGGACACCGGCCCCTCACTGGCAGTGGGTGCTGTGTGTCCGGGAACCCCGCGGCCTGGACGCTGGAGCCCGCTCCCCGCGTACGTGACGCGGCCGAGCAGACCGGATGGAGAAAGGACAGTGGCCTCTCCACCCTTCGTCTTCCCACCTGGGAGGACCCAGGTTTGGGTCGCGGCTCCAGCTCTCTCAACCTCAGTTTCCTCATCTGTCAAATGGGTCAGTGCCACCCTGAAGATGACGCTGGATGATGCCCGGATGTGGCATCTACTCTCCTAGAGGAAGGGCCCCTTTAGAGAACCTCAGCCAGGCCCTCCTGGAGGGAGCTGGGTGGTCGGATGACTTTCCCGGGTGGGCAGAGGGGCGATCAGGACACTCACAGCCGCTGAAAGGGGACAGGCTGCTTTGAGAGCCATCCTCCTGGAGGGTGCACAGTGTGCTTTCCAGTTTGCAAAACACACCAGTACTTCACTTGATCCTCCTAACAGCCCTTGTGAAGCGAAGAGGAAGCAGGGATGGCTGTTCCATTTTACAGGTGGTAAAGCCCAGACCCAGAGAGGGTGAGTAACCCACCCAGAGTCACACAGCATGTCCGCGGCCCAGACGAAACTAGAAGCAGGGCAGGAGGGGAGCCAGGCAGTCAAGGCTCCCTCCCCTACAAGGAAAGGGCTTACCTCTTATTTGAAGCTCAGACGAGCCCGGAGCTGGCACAGGGGACAGCCTGCCTGTACGCTGGGTCACCAAAGGCATAGGGAGGGGAGGCAGTGTTTGATATCGGCCCAGGTCCCAGAGGCCACAAGCCCAAAGTTACTTCTGATGCCAAGGGGTGGACAGCTGGGCCTTCGCCTGGGGGCAGCTGGAATATGTGTCCCCAGGGAGCAGTGGAGGGAGGCTGGGCCAACCCAGGAGGCTCTGAAGCCACATTTCAAACAGATCCCCCAGCAGCCACCTCCCCTTGAGACACAGCAACATTTGCCGTGTCCTCTCCCACAGCTCCTCCCGGCCGGGGCTTCCTGTGGTCCAGTTCAGCAGACACCCCTGAGCTGCATGGAAGGGCCTGGGCCCAGGGGAAGACACCGGGATGGGGGCCCAGAAGGAGTAGGTGTCCAAAGGAAGCTCCTGCAAGGATCGAGGAGAGACTCGGGGCTAGGGCACAGGGCAGTGAGATAAAGCAGCTGAGCAGCACATTGCATGCCTCTGGGACTTCAGTGCTCAGCCCGTGGGCATCAGGGAATGCTCCCAGGAGGAGGTGGCAGTTCTCGGTTTTTCCCTGAGTAAAGGTGAGCGCATGCATGCTGTGTGTGTGCGTGTGTGCGCATGAATGTGTGTGTGTGCGCGCGCGCGTGTGTGCATGTGTGTGTGTGCGCGCGCGTGTGCGCATGTGTGTGTGTGCGCGCACACGTGTGTGTGCGTGTGTGTGTGCGTGCGTGTGTGCGTGCGTGTGTGTGTGCGTGCGTGTGTGTGTGCGCGCGCGCGCGTGTGTGTGTGTGTGTGCGTGTGTGTGTGTGCGCGTGTGTGTGTGTGCGTTGGGAAGCCTGGTGCAGCCAATAAGATGAGACAGCAAAGGTTTGGAAATGGGCAGCCTGGTGTGGGATTGGGGTTGGCAAATGACAAGTGGCCAATACCTGTAAGGGAGCTAATAGGAAGGGACAATGGGCCAAGCTGCAGGTGACGCTGAATGACAAGTCTAGGAGGTAAGTCGGCTCTTGCTAAGAGGGGAGAAAGTCAGATCCCAGCAAGAGAAGACATCTGGGGTGGCTTGGGTGTGACCTGACCTAACAAGCAACAGGCCACCCCAGGAGGCACTGAGAAAGGCGCAGGGTCAGACCTGGTTTACATCCTTGCTGTCCTGGTGACATGCTGTGTGACTTGGCCATTTGCCTCCACCTCTCTGACTGGGGAACGTGCATCCCTGCCTAGCCCCAGGCTCCTCGGGAAGGGAGCGTGTGTAAGCCTTTGGAAAGAGCTTTGCAAACTGCCGAGGGCTGGGCCGCCACACCGTGGTCCTGTCACTCCAGACAGAAGGAGCAGGCTGCAGCTTCTGAGAGGAGGGGGCCACCAAGGCCCGCCTCTGCCACCCCCTCCTGCCACTGCAAACACGAACTGTTCCTTCCCCAATGACATCTGTCTGGGAGAAATTTGAAATTTAAAACGGGCAACCCCATTAATTCCGCTCCTCGGCGAGCAGGCCTCCTCATCTCGCCCGCCTGGCCCAGTCCCCTGGCAGTGTGGCCTGGGGCAGCCCCAGGGCTGTCCCTCTGCTCAGCTTGCTGTCTCCAGCCCCCTCTTTGGCCAGCTCTGGGGCTCTGACCTCACTCTCCTCCGGTGCTCAGCCCTGGACACCCTCCAAGCCTGCCCATCTCCACTGTCCCTGAAGAGGCAGCAGAGAGGGCAGAGTGAACAGATCTGGAGCCCACTGACCCAGGTTCCAACCCCAGCAGAGCGGCGAGGCCTCTGGCGGGAGCAGCCCCCCTGAGCCCTGCTCTGCTTGTGGCCGGGCTGGAGACTCCCCACACCCAGCATCGCAGGGGAGGCAAACGTTTATTGATCCTCTAGTGCCTTCGGGGGCTCTGGCTAAAGTGTGAGGATTCAGATGAGGTGGGTCTGGGTCCTGAAGCTCGGATTACCATGCCAGGCGCTTGGCACAGGGGGGCACACAGAGTAGAGAGACTTAGGAAGTGGTTAAGGTGCCCACTGGAGAGCAAGCAAGCAGAGACTGGGTGAGAGAGGCCACTCAGGGAACTAAAGGGCTGTTCCCACTGGGAAGTAAAGGTCCCCTACTCCCTGGCGCACGTGTGCTGGCAGTGCACAAGAGGGCCCTCCCTCCTACAGGGGTGCTGCCCCACCCCGAACCCCAAGTTCAAGCCTCCTCTGGAGGAGAAGGAGAAGAAGACGCTATCTCTGCTCCCGGCCTCCCAAGTCTCGCGGGGATGCTCCCCAAACTCTGGCCCAAAGCTGGGCGCACAAGCTGCCAGCCAGACCAGGCACCGCCCCGGGCCCAGGGTGTCCCCTGGCCCGCGCTTACCTGCGGCTTGTCGCGCGGCGGGTCCTCAAGTTGGGAAGCGCCGCCCATGGTCTTCCAGCGGTCGTTGACCATCTTCCGGCCGGACCGGCGGAGGCGCCAGGCGACGCGCGCGGCTGCGGGAGTGCAAAGGCGCCGCGGTGGGCGAGGGCTCGGGCGCGGGGCGCGTTCCGCCCGCCGGGTCCGCGCCTCGGGGCCCCGCGCCGGGGTGGCCCGGGCCAGCGGCTGGGCGCGCGCGGGGGTGCGTGAGCGCGCGTGTGCACGCGCGTCTGTGCGGGTGAGAGCGGCGGCGGGAGCGCGAGAGCCGCCCGCCGCCCGCCGCTCCCCCTGCGCGCTCCGCGGCCTCCGCCCTCCTCGGTCTCCGCGGCTTTTTTTTTCTTTTTGTCTCGGACTCTCTTTGCCTTTTACTGGTCCCCAGGTCTCCCTGTGACACACACACCCACACTCACTCCCCGCGCGCTGCGATGGTTACACGCCACGTCCGAAAGGCTAAGATGCAGGCGGCAGAACGGGCCCCAGACCCCCGGGGCCAGCGGGAGGGCAGCCAGCGCGGCGGGCAGCCCGGCCCTCGCCCGCTCCCTGGGGGGCCCTGGGCACCCCCGACCGCGCCTCCTCGCAAACTTCCTCCCGGGCCGGACTCGCACCAACTCACCGGGCGCGGGGGTGCGGCTTCGGGCGGGCCTCGCGGGCGCCCCCGCCGGGCCGTCGGGCGTCTCCGGGGAGCGGAGCCTCGTTCCTCCCGGCTCCCAGAGGGGCGCAGGGATCGCCCCCACGACCTGGGCTGGGCAGGCGGGGGTGAGGAATTAACTGGCCGGAGGGCGCCCTCTGCGTGTCTCCGAGGTCTCGGGCCGGGCCCGGGGCACGTGCGCCACCCGGGACCGCCCCCTGCGGCGCCCGCCCCCGCGAGGTCGGCCCTGGGGGCGCCCCGGCCGGAGTCCGCAGGCCTGCGCCCCGGCGCTGGAGGGCGGAGAGCCGGCCCGACGCCTCCCTCGCCCCCGCCGCCGCGACAGCAGCCGGCGCCGCGGTGGCGAGGACGAGCAGTTCCGTGCGCTGCTCGCGCGCCCCGCCGATCGCCCGCGTTCCCCAGGCGCGCCCCGCGCCGTCCCAGCCCCCGCCGCCGCCTCGGCCCCGCGGAGGGGGGATTTGTGCCGGGAGGGGGGCTTCCTAGTCACCACCTCCCACCAGCAGCACTTTGAAAAGCACTAGCTCCTCCTGGGGACAATGGCAAAGTCCTTAATCTGCCGCGTTAATGAGCCGCTATTGTGGCTTCTGACCCGGGGGCGCCCCCAAGGCCCGACGCCGCGTTCCCGGCCGCCGCCCTCTCCCCGGGCTGACCGCCTCTCCCCCGCCCGTCTGCGGGCCCTTAGCCTCTCCCCCAGCTGCAGAATAAATACCCCGGTCCTCGTCCCCCCACCCCCCGCTTCTCCCCAAAGCTGTTTTCCGGCTCCCGGGGCGCCTTGGCCCGCCACGCTGTTCCCTGGCACCGTCTTCGTCTCTCCCCCACTGGCTGCCAGTCTGTCGTCCCATATTCGTCCCTCTGCCCGCTCCTCTCTGCGCCCCGCACTGGCACTGCAGGCTGCAGGGGGTGGGGGCTGCGCCCTGCGCCCAGAAAGCTGGGGCCTGAGGGCTCGGTGCCCCGAGTCCGCTGAGTGGACTAGAAGCTGGGGTCACACCCCGCCAGCTGTTTGTCCACAGCCTCCTCGTCCTTCCCAGGGGGGCTGCCCAGACACCTGGAGAGGATCCCACAGAACCGGCTGGGAGTCAGGGGACCCCTCTGGAGCCCTGGCCGTGGCACCCTTCCCCCGGGTCCCTTTCCTGTGGATTAAAGGCCACCGGGCTTGGGCAGCAAGGTGTGGTAAAAGCACAGGGCCCAGCAGCTACCCCAAACCTGCTTCCCCACCTGCACCGAAGGGTTAACACCCCCCACCCCAGAAGGGCTCCCCGAGTTTGTGAGAGACAGTGCACTGGAGCAGGCGAGTGGGCGTCCAACTTTCCTGCCTCGACCTTGGCAGATGTCCGTCTTCTCCAGCCCTAGTTTCCTCATTGAACAAGAGGTCGCGCCCTCCCCCTCCTGTGAGGTTTGTAGGCAAGTGGCTGGGACACCAAGCCTGTGGTTCCAGTTGGAGGGTTCGGTGTCCACTGCAGCCATGTCTATGCGCAGACCGTCCTGAGGGCGCCCCTGAACTGAGCTGCTGCGTTCAGGGACGGGGGTTGCCCAGGGGCAATGGAGGTTCCGGGTATGCACTCTGTGGGGTCACGAAGGCATCCTGGGGGAGGGGCGCGGGCCAGGCCACGAAGGCAGGGATGTCTGCATGTTGGGAAAGACAGTGCTGTGGGCGGGGAAGCCACTACGCAAAGGCAGAGAATGGAGGGTGACAGTAGCCTGCCCAGGCAGGGGCAAGCAGGAGGACTCCGGCTGCAGGAGCTGCTCCCGGCCGCTGAAGGGCCGTGGGACAGGTGAGCGGGAGCCACCTAGTGGCCCCTTCTGGCACTGTTTGCTGTCGTGTTGGGTTCCCACTTTCCTGTCTTGGGGGTGCAGTGAGCACACGTGTGTGGAGGGCGTTCTTCACCCATCAGCCCCTGCTCAGCACCCCAGAAGAAGAGTCAGCCCTGGTGGAGCTCCGGCACGAGCCCACAGGCTGTTTGGCGCGTGCTTTACGCGGTGCACTCCTCTGAACCACTTGGGGAATTGTCTGGGGGGCAGGGAGGGCCACCCTCTGTTCGTTGGCCCTGAGAGCTATGTGAGAAAAAGCTCAGCTGACTTCACAGTGGAGACGGTGTCCCACTCTCTGATTTCCTTTTGGCACAGCTGCTGTCCCAGAGCCTCAGGGAAGAGCCCAGGTGGGCTCACCTGGCTGGGCAGAAGCAAGGCTTTCCAGCCAGCCTGACACAGCATTCAGGGACCAGCCAGGACCTCAGGGGAGCTGGAACCCAGGACCCCCATGCCGCATGGCATTAGGCCTGAGGTTGCCCCAGCACCCCTGCACACCCTCTCAAACTCCTTCCTCTGGCTCCCCAATTCTGCGTGTTCCTACTTTTCCTGCTTATGACCACCCGAACAGGAGGGCTCCACCATTTTTAGTTTAGATCCCAGAGAAAAGGGCTTGACCTATCCTGCTCATCCTTTGGAACCAAGACATGTCAATCATAGGCCATCAGCTGGCCAAGGGCAGCTGCCCTTGTCCAGGTGCCCATCATAGTTCAATGGAGGGCATGCTATGGGGTCCCAATGCAGGTGCCCCCCTTAGCCAAGAGTGGGCACAGGGCAGGCAGTGAGGCATGCTAGCATCGGAGTGATGGAGAGGAAGAGAGCCCATCAAGGAAACAAGATGGAGTAGCCAGGGATGTTGGGTGACAACACTCAAGGTGACTGCCCCTCGGCCGTGATCTGTTGAGTATCACCCCTACTGTCAGCTCTGTGTGAGGCACTCTGCATTTTCCCAGCCACCCTAGTGCGTGGGAGTGATTGCTCTCCCCATTTTATGGATGAGAAAGTGACTCAGAAAGCTAAGTTATGTAACTTGGGTAATAGTGCTATTAGTAAAATGATATAATTAAGAGCTGTCATTCCGTAAGCATTTTCCACTGCTGGGTACCATTCATTAACCATATAGCTGTTTCAAGTAATCCTCACCAAAAACCCATGACCGTTATTAATAGCCTCATTTTACAGATGAGCTCAGAGAGGTTAAGTAACTTGGTTAAGGTCACACAGCAACTGATGGGGTCAGAATTTACTTTTTTTTTTTTTTTTTTTTTAATGTGAGTAGTTCCCTGGCTGGGAATTGAACCCAGGCCACAGCATTGACAGTGCCGAAGCCTTAGCCACTACACCACCAGGGAACTCCCCGATGGGGTCAGAATTTAAACCCAGGTCTCTGCACCGCCAGAGCCCATCGGCCTTTCTCACTCGCCTGGGTCCTCTTGGTTGGCCAGAGCTGGGCCTGTGGCATCCCGTGAGTGCTGTGGAGCTGGTGTGTGGCAGGCGCTCAGTGGCGACTGTGCTCTGTCTCCTGAGGCCTGGGGGATGGGCCGGCCAGGAGGTCGGGACCTCTGGCCCTTGTCCACTCACCTTCTGCCTTGCACTGCCAAGGGTACTGAGCTCTCGCTGTAAAACTGTTTCAACTTAACTCTGACAGTCACATTTATCATTAAAAATAAATTTGTCTTGGCTTCCCATGGCATGGAAAGCTACTGTGCAGTGATTCAATGGGCTTGTCACCCCTCACTGTTAGACACGGGGAGCTGAACAACTGGATGGTCTCCAACTCCAGCTCCTCATTTTCTGCGGCTGGAGCCAGAAATGTACAGTGGGCTGACATTTAATTTAGAATCCAACATACCTTGACATAAACCCATAATACAAAGGCGGGGCCGGAGGGGGGTGCTGCCAAGCCCAGCGAGAGGTGGGGGAGCCCGAGTGACAGGGTGGATTTCTTTCTAGTTTTTATTTTGCTTTGTCAACACTGACTGGGGCTGACAGATGAGAGGCTGCGCTCAGAAGCGAGGATTAGCATGGACTGAGCGTGTGCGCATGCGCGTGTGAGCGTCTTTGGTGGGGCGGCGGCGGGACCGCGGGGCGTGGGGGCGGGACCGTGGGGCGTGGGCGGTGGGGGGGACCGGGGCGTGGGG
>PVJL010014791.1:0-26714 GCA_004026885.1 Lyroderma lyra
AGAGAGAGAGAGAGAGAGAGAGAGAGAGAGAGAGAGAGAGAGAGAGAGAGAGAGAGAGAGAGAGAGAGAGAGAGAGAGAGAGAGAGAGAGAGAGAGAGAGAGAGAGAGAGAGAGAGAGAGAGAGAGAGAGAGAGAGAGAGAGAAGGAGAGGGAGAGAGAGAAAGGGGGAGAGGATGAGACGTAACAGAAAGAACCTCACATCATGTTGAAACGTGACGCCCGCGTTGGCACATTCCTGAGCAGAGTTATGGGAGCTGCAGGGCACGGACACGGCTCTCAGAAGGTGGAGAGAAGGATCTGAGCTCTGCTAAACAGTAAGCACCTGAGATGGGAGGTTAACATGACACTAATGGAGACTTTAATACTCAGGACTATTAATTTGTACCTGATGGTACCAGGCGGTACACGTGGGTGTCTCTCTGAGCCTGAGCCCCTTCCTGGCAATGGACTTTCGGGAAGGTTTACGCCTGTGTGTTAAATGCAGTGACACCAAAAGCACATCTAGCTTCCCGGTATGAGACAAAGGTACAATTCTCCATACATGTTTGCAACGGTGAGCAAAACATAGAGTCATGACAATTGGGGGAATGTCACCTTCTGGGTCTCACTAAATTCATTCCTACAATGAGCCCACCCATGTTCATTGGGACCGATATCTGATTTGTGCTGAATCTTGGGACAAGAAATGTGCTTCTGTTTAATCTCAACCTTTCCCTGTGATGCCCGGATGTGTAAGGGCAGGAGGTCGTTTCTGTCCCCTTCAAGTACGTGCGGACAAGCTCCTTCGGTTTCATGGATGGGTCCCTCACAGGTGACGGGGAGGGACTGTACGTGCTTAGCACCTTCCTTTGTGCCTTTGGGTAGCGGAATGGGATTATGTTTTTCAGAAAAGAAACTTAGAGTATTCATTTAAGAAAGGACATTTCATGAAAAGTATAAGGAAACAGTTCACAGCTCTTCATTCAGCAGGCGAGCACGGTTTTGTCCTTTCCTTCAGGAAAGTCACTGGATGGAGAATTACAACCAAACACCCACAGATTCCACCTTATTGGGGTTGTTCCCACCATGCACAGCGCGCCTGTTCTTCTTCACGGTCCTTGTTCTCATTGTCCTAATGGCTTTGTCCGGCACCCTGCCCACGACCCTCCTCATCCTGCTGGACGCCCATCCGCACACACTCATGCACTTCCTCCGCAGTCAGCTGTCCCCCACCAGCCTGAACCACATCGCCACCATTGTCCCCCAGAGGACGTTCAATTACCTGTTGGCAAACAAGTCTCTCTCCTTCATCAAGTGCGGGGTGCAGAACTGCTCCTTCTGTAGTAGGTGCGGAAGCACTGCTCTTGACGCCTCTGGCCCACGGTCATTATGTGGCCATTTGCTGTCCTTTCCCCTGTCCCATCCGTGCAAGTACAGAGTGTGGGTGTTGATGGCAGTAGGGTCTCGGATAATGGGCTCTGACCCCTCTGCCCACACTGTGCACACCCCCCTTATCCCTTACTGCTGACCCAGGGCCACCAACCATTCCCTCACTGATGGCCCAGCCATGTGAACGCCGGCTTGCACAGACACCTGCATCTGTGGGTACACAGCGGGGTGAGCACCACCCGCTCCCCGTGTGGACTTTCATTACTGTCGCATGTTCCTGTGGCCGGGGCCTCCTTGCTGTCCACCGTGTGCACTAAGCGACAAGAGGAGGAGGGCCCATGGGATCCACCGCACCCACTTCACTGTGCTGACTGTCTACTCTGCACCCTTTGCTCATGGCACTTCCCTATGCCTGAGGTCCCTTCCATCCCAAACAGAGGACGGGGCTCTGGCTGTCTTCGACACCATCCTGACACCGTGCTCAACCCCATCATCCCTCGTCTGAGAAACCAGGAGGTGATGGGGCCCTGAGAAGAGGGACTCAGAGAATGTGCTCTGTGCAAATGTCACTTTACTTCTGAGGTTGTAGGACTAAATGCATTAGTGCTGCAGCCTCGGAAGTAAATCGATCCGACATTGTGTGGTCACTAAGGAAAGTGTTACTCCAGGATTGAAGACGGGGACTAAAATTAATCTAGATTATTGAAGCAATTGAGACTTCACAAAAGAGTTATATTTCCCAGCCACTATTTGTACTTTCTTTGTGGTAATATTTCAATAAATATGAAGGGCATGTACTTCCCTCTAACTTGTGGACAAGGAAGTTGTACTAACATATAGAAATAAAAATGGAAACTGCCCAACTGGATGTTCTTATTCAATATAATAAATAGTTCTACTCTATTTAATATATTGCCCACATGGCTAGTAAGATAAAAGAACAATAAATGCTATCATATTTCTCCATTTATTTCAGATTACATATTTGTTTTATTTTTACTACGGCTTTCTCTTAACTGGTGTATACGGGTTCTTGTATTTCCCAATTTTCAAAGGGGGTGATAGGCAGAGAGATTGGGGTGAGCTCTGCAGGGAATCAGAAGTCTACGCAGTACCATAAAGGAAATACAAGTTTATATCTTTCCGGAGAGGGGCCCTGGAAGTATCTGGGTGAATCTTAAATCAGTTAACTTACTTACAGATGTTCTCAACCTGCAAAATACACAACAGAAGAAAGTCACTTCCTAAAAGGGTTAATGCAAGTTTCATACTAATTACTGCACGTTCGTCAAGCTGAGGCACTCCCCAACCATCACTCAAAACACAGAGTTTATGTCCCGAGTAGCTACTGTTGGTCCTTTATAACATAATCACTGTCGTGGTAGTTTTATTCTCCATTTACTATTCTCAAAATTGTATTGAGCAAGCTTCGAGGAGTTGGTTTGAAGTGAACCTATCAGCACCAACAACTTTAACAGGTGTACCTACTGGGTTACAAAATCACTTCCATCTCAAATTTTGTGGAAAGAGAAGACATTTACTGCTTCATATCACTGACTAAGTACTTGCTAGCTTTTACTCTTTCCTAGCAAGATTTCCTAAACAAATTAGAATGGGAAATAGAATATTATATGCGAAGGTTCTCAACTGAAGTCAAGTTATTTCTTAGCAGAAAGTTCAGTCCAATTTAAGCAGAAAATATTATATTTAAAAAGAGTTGGACACTGCAGAATATCCAGAAATTTTAGGCACTTATGTCTGAAGATTAACTACCAGAAGCAATAAGTGATGTGTGCCTGAGAATAACTGATGTGAGCACACCAGTGTTGTCCCTACTATGTGCTCTTTACAGCCCCAGAACCACATCATGGTCCCCTTTAGGCAGTTTGTGAATTTATTGCTGTTGCTACAAATTCTTATTTATTATTCATATGGTGTTTCCTTAGTGTATGTGTACATTTCTACTTTTTTGAGTGATTTATTCTAAAGGTAAAGTCTGAGACCAAATATTTTAATGCCAAGTATCAACACGTGCCCTGGTTGTAAGGGAGAGTCGCACAAGTGAGAGAGTGTTTAGGTCCTGGCATAGATGTCTGAACTTTTGCTCTCTCAAGCGTGTGAAGACAGAGGTCAGATATAAAGAACAATAATAATAATAGATGTTCTCAAGGCTTCCTGCTTAAACAGGGGTTCTGTTGCCTATTAGTTACCTATTTTTATGGCCTTTTACGTGGGAGATATGAAAATATATGACCAGTGTCATTTTTAAAATAGGCAAATGTGATTATTCATGTAAAGAGCTGTGTGATTTAATTAAAAATCTGTTTAGACTGAACACAGAATCTGAAAAACAAAAAAAAAAACCCAAACAGAAAGCTCACTATTATTATTCAGGTTCCTCACTTGGCTTCTTCCTCTAGAATACACCAAATGTCACAGCTCAATGCCATACCCCCTGCGTTGGCCTCTCCTAGGAAAATATGTAGTTCTCAATCCACCCTGCCTCCCAGTGCTTTGGGGGAAGGCACAGGTAGCCCAGGATGCCTTTATTGCTGGGTTTGCTGGGCTGTGACAGCAATCTTGAGAAAAATCGTAGTTGGAGGTATCACAGTACCTGATGTCAAACTATACTAAGACTATAGCAATTAAAGAGCATGGCATTGGCATAAGAATAGACACATAAATCAATAGAACAGCATAAAATGCACAGAAAGGAACCTATGGCTCTGCAGTCAATTAATCTATGACAAAATAGGTAAGAATATACAATGAGATAAAGACAGTTCATTCAATAAATGGTGCTGAGAAAACTGGACAAATTCATTAAAACATGAAACTAGACCACCTTTTTACACCACATACAAGAGGACATTCAACCTGGATTGAAGACTTCAATGTAAGACCTGAAACCATAAAAATCCTTTAAGAAAACACAGGAAGTAAACTCTCTGGCATTGCTCTTAGTAATGTCTCCCTTTGATATATCTCCTCAGACAAGAGGAGCAAAAGGAAAAGTAAATAAATGGGACTGCATCAAACTAAAATGTTTTTGCCCCTCCAAGGAAACCACCACAGTGAGGCGCAGGGGACATGCCCAACAACACAGGAAGGACTTCGGCAAGACGCCGACCTCGGGGGGTTTACGTCGTACCAGGTTCGCCAATGGACTGTCTTCCTGTTTGTAACACACAGTAAACAAATTAAAGACCATGAAGTCACACGGGTATCAAAGTTAAGGTTTTAACACAAGGAAAAGGCTGGATCGCCTTCATTTTGAAAATAGGTAAAATAAAAAGAACGTCTGTGTACCACTGTGATTGTGGACACTAAAGTGATCAGAAGCCTTAGTCATCTAATATGTATTTAAAATGGTGTCACAGCATACAAACCCGAAGAAAGAACCCAAACCTCACAGACATGATCCACAGGGTAGTGGTTGGTGGCGGTCTGGGGGGACGGGGGAAGGAAAGTAGGGGAGAAGGGACAGGGTCTCAGTGCGCGGTGATGGGAAGAGCTGACTGTGGGGGACGAGCACGTCACTCAGCACGTCCATGCCGCACGGCAGAGCTGGACACCGGGGGCCTCTGTCATTTTTACTAACCAATGTCGCCCCAGGAAATTTAATAAGAGGAAGAAAGAAAAGACAAGGCAAAGCACACCACCAACAACAAAAGCAAATTTAAGGGGAAAAAACTGAAGATCATTGCTGCAATCAGACCTACTTGCAGATCAGCTCTCTGCTACATACAAACTAGGTGACACCGGGCGTGCCATTTAACCTCTCTAAACTGGTTTCCTTATATTTCAAATGGGAATATTCATAGGACCCACCTCTTGTGGTTGTTGGGAAGATTAAGTAAAATAATGTGCACAAGGTGCTTACAGTGCCTGGCCCAGAATAAACGCTAGGTTCCCTCCTTAACATTAAATAAAACTGGCAACATGACCTCTGACCCGACCTGCCCAGCCCCCTCCCACACTCCCTGCCTCTCTCCCTGCCTCCCCCACCCCTGCCAGGCCCTGCTGATCCCCCGCCCTGCGGGCACCAGGCACCAAGTGCCACACAGATGGGAGCGAGCGAGGACGGACTGTTGGGGACACAGAGGGTCGCAGGCTCTCCCCCGGCTGGTGCTCCGGGCCCACCAGGGAGAGCTGGGTCAGGCTCAGAGTGTTTATTTGGCTGCTACCTGGGAATGCAGGCCCTGAAACTGCCGACTGGTTTAAGGTAGAAGGCGACCTGAATAAATGATGAAAATCCAGCATGACAGTTTGGTTTCCTTATTGTCCTCGGCCACGTGCTTCTGGAATAGTACTCACCACGGTTGTGGGTGACCTCCCCAACTTAAGGCACATCCACGCTTCCCTGTGCTCATCAACAGTGGAAGACTCAGAGATGGGTTTGGACTCTGGACTAGAAGACGATGACACAGAGAGTGAGTGGAGGACTCTGTAACCTTTGTGGCCTTCAAAGGAAACAGAGATGATGAAGACTTCAAATGGAAATGGCCCCAATATTGGACTGTGTGCCCAAATTGTTAAACACGGGATCCTGTAAGTTAAAGGGACAGATGGTAGGGCCCGGGTACAGTGGGCTGGGGACATCCTGGGGCTCTGGCACAGTGGGCTGGGGACATCCGACATTCCCCCCGGGCAGCAGCAGAGCAGCTCCCCATCCTGGCTCAGAGCCACACCCAGCAGCCCCGGGACCTGGGGGTCCTTTCCATTCAGACCGAAGGGGAAGGTGCCATCAAGCTGGCCTTGGCTAGGAACTGAAGCCGAGATGTGCGACTGACTGGGCCCACGGGAGCCGGAAATTCAGTTAGAATGGAGAGCGGATTTCCCGTGTGGTCCAGGATTCATAGAAATGACCCATCCTGCCCCTGTGTTGATGCCCCAGGGTGGGAGACGTGTCACCTTCCGTGATGGCACCAGGCCCCAGTTCAGAGCTGCAGCCCAGGACTCCTGCCCTGTTTCTCTGTCAGACGCCGACTCCTCTCTGGGGTCCACATACAGCAGCAAAGTCATCGCTCAGGACCTGTGGTTGCCCCACACCACACAACGCAGCCTGTCCCTGAGAGCAGACAAGGGGACCCAGCTAGTTCTCATTCAGTGCCAGGTTACTGGAACCAGCTGCCTTGTGGGGTCCTTCGGCTTCCCCCTGCCCAGGGTTCTCCGGGCACAAGGACTGCAAACAAGGGTGGAAGGAGGCTCCCTTGCTTGGCCCCGTGCAGTAGCAACCCCAGGCAGGGCCATCATTAGCCCTGGGAGTTCGCAGCCTCTCAGTTCTTCAGGTCAGAATCCTATGATCCGACAGAAAAACAGGCCACCTACCTTTATGGTGATGCAGCAGGAACCTCCAAAACGGGGCCACCGAGGTTACAGCCAGGCCGAGAGGAAGGGCTAAACGCCTCTCACCTGCCTTCTCAGCTGAACAGGCCAATCTCAATACTATGCAAGGTCAGGTGCCCTCGACCACAACGACCAACTATGAAAATTCAGGAGCCCCCGGCAGCGAGCAAATCAAAATGTGCAGCCTGCAGGGGGTGGAAGAGCTGGTCCCTCCTCCAAACCAGGGGTAGGGGTGCCAGGGGCCATCAGAGGTGAAGCATACCAGTGTCATGGGAATTCATGGTGACATCAGCAACCAGCAGGCCGGCACTTCTGGGGTCCCAACCCGCAAGGCCAGCTCCAGCAGGGCCACCATCTTAGCTGCTGAGCGGGCAGCAGCAGATCGTGCCCTCCCACGGCCTGACGGTCCAGCAACAGGAAGCTTGAACCCTCGGAACCCTATGACCTTTCGAGGGACCTGCTGTACCCACAGGACCAGATGACGGTGAGCCCTCAGAGCCAAGAATCTTGGACCCTCACCCCAAAGGATGACTCCACCCAAGCAGATGCTTCCCCCGCAGGGGCCACAAGTTCCCATAACCAGATGCTGGGGCCTCAGGGGCGTGTTCTGTTCCAGCAGAACCCAATGGTAGACCAAATGCTGACCAATCAGATGCAGGGGAATAAGGAACAGTTTAACACTCAAAACTAATCCAGTGACATGGTGGGACCAGCACAGATGATGAGGGCACAACTCCAAAAACGAAGGAAACCTGGAGCAGTTTATGAGACCCATCAAGACAGATGCTGCCCCAACCAGGAGCTGTGAACAATAGTCCTTCTCGGGGTATGGGAATTCGGGGCCCAGCCCACACATGGCCTAGCAGCTTGCTGCTCCTGCTACCACAGCAAAGAATGGTGTCCCATTGTCTCAAAGGATGCCTGTTAGCAAGCAACAAACCAACATGCCCAGCCGCCACCCCACCCCAGGAGTAGTCCATGTAGGGAATCCACGCCCCAGGAAGCCACTTCTCAGGCCATGGGATGCCTTTTAATTCACCTTGCAGTGGGGCACCCAATGGAAATCAGATATCAGGTGGTCAGAATCCAGGCTGCCTTGTCAATAACAATGTCATGCTAACAAGCCCATTCTTGGTCAAATTACTGAGAATGACATCTCTGCAGGTCATTTGGGATAAACAATAAGCAAAATAATACCAATGCAAAATACCTAAAATATAAGAAACCCCCTTGGAAGAAGAAAAACAGAAAAATACTAACACCCCAGACACTCACCCAGCTGGTCTGCAGGAAGTCGGTCAGGAGCTGCTGCCTGGAGAGCAAGGAATTAGTAATGACTTGAATAACTCAGGCGTTACACTGCCAGAAATCTCGAACTGACCACCAGCCAATTCACAGAGTTTAGTCCCAAAGGAAACTCCAGCCACAGCCCTGCAGGGGTCTGTCGCCAAAACAGAGGACTCAGGCCTGAGTCTCAGAGCAAAGCAGTGAGCCCAAAGACATCACTTAACCCCAAGCTGGTGAGACTGCGGACCCAAAGAGCAACTGTATCTTCTGAGAGAGGGAAACAGACCCTGGAAACAATCATCTCCGCCTGCCTGAGCCTCCAGCTCTGCTGAAGACATAACCAGTGGGACTCACTCCAAGTAAACAAGCTGGATGGCGACTTGATTCTTGTAAATGTGTGTCAATCTCACCAAAAAGCCATTTTGAGCTGTGACTTATTAAAATCCATTTCAGCACAGCTGGTCATTTTAATAATGTGGCTCCTTTTTTAGTTCCCGCAACCTGTTTTGTAAAGTGCAGTGGACAAAGCAGAGCTGTTGAACCCTTTTGCTTCTGTTGGAGTTCAAGGTTTCTAAAATGTTGTCATGTATTGAGAGGAACCAATGCAATTATATTACTAGTCATCACATTTCCTAAGCAGGTGGAGTACAGGGTGAGCATTTTCAGATCGAATGATGTATTTTGCTGTAGATAGAAATAGTGTGTGAATAGCAATGGCTGGGACAAAAGAAACTTCTCATTTGGAAATGTTATAATTTCATGATAAAGTGTTTGGACTGTATTTGTTGTGGACATGGACCAGTGAATAAATAGAATCTAATGGTTTGTACAATGTGAAATACTGAATGTATTAAATGTCACTGTCCTAGAGAAACATATCGTAGATATAACTTACTTATTTCTCCCTTATATTCTTAAAAACATTTATTTAATTTATTGGGTACATTGGTTACTAAAATTATATAGGTTTCAAGTATTTTTAAGTATACACACAATGCAATATACAGATGACATATTATAGAAATGTGTTATAGAAATGTACTTTGACTTCCATTTTAAATTAGGATTAAAAACACCTAAAATTTTTAAAGTTTCTATTTCTGATTATAGAAAATACATTTTTTTCTAAAGTTTAATTCACCACTGAGTTAGATGGGAAGAGAAATCCCCTTGCATTTATTCTTATCTAGATGTATTTTAAAGGTATTTCTTAATTAATAGATGCATGTGATTCTCATTGTCAACTAATCATTGCCTTTTAATCATATCTGTGTCATAATTCTTTCCAACTTTTATTTTTGCTTTCATAAGAGTTGCTGTAGATTTTATTGAGCAAAATCTATGTAAAATGTATTTCCATTTCAGAAATTTTGAACTTGGAGTGATACCATCAGATATATAGTTAAAATTCAAAATTTTAAAATTATTTCAAAGCCTCACAGTATACATTTTATCAATGCTTTAGAATGTTTTAGAATGTTTGTTTTACATTGGACCATTGCTACCATTTAATGTATTTTTTAATATTTTTTCAGTGACAATTGACATTCAATATTATTTTATAGTTGAAGGTGTGCAGCACAGTGGTTAGACATGTGTATAATTTATGAAGTGACTCCCCCCATAAGTCTAGTACGCATCTGACACCATATTTATCTATGACAATATTATTACTATAGTCCTTATGCTGTATTTTACATCCCCATGACTATTTTGTAGCTACCGATCTGTACTTTTTAATCCCTCCATCGTTTCCACCCTGCCCCGGAAGCCCCCTACAATGTGGCCACCATCGTTGTCCTCTGTATCTATGAGCCTATTTCTGTTTCATTTGCTGCTTTAGTATGTTCTTTAGATTCCATGTGTGAGATCCTATGATATTTGTCTTTCTCAGTCTGACTCACTTTGCATAATACCCTCTGGGACCATCATGTTGTCACAAACGATAAGATTTCATTCTTTATACTGGCCGAGTAATATTCCATTGTGTCTATGTAGCCTGTCTTTTCTTATCCAATTGTCTACTGATAAGCATTGGGGTGCTTCCCCATCTTGGCCATTGTAAACAGTGTGAAGTAAACATAGGGGTGACTATACTTTCTCAAATTCGTATTTATCTTTCAATATTTTTTAAACTGTTGGGCAAAAGGATGATGATATCTCATAGTCATTAAATTTAATTGCTTAATGAAATCAAATTACCCATAAATTGATTAACTTTTGTATTCTTCTGACAGTCTGTGGACATGCTTTTTGTCCATATTCATATTTTTTTGCTGATTTGGAGTTCGTGCATTATAAGCAGACATTTTTGCTATATGTTTTTAACGATTTATTGTGTCACATCTAAGTTCATTATTTTTCCAGTTGCTTTTGAAAATTTATTATTTCTTAAATTATCAAAATATTTTACTAGATTCTGTACAGTTTCTGTTTGGTGTCATATTAAGAAAGGGAGACCCACCTCCTTTTTCAACAAAATAGTAAAACAAAGACAACCCCTGTATTTTTTTCTAGTAACTACAGAAGCATCTCAGTTAACTGGCACCCATTGCAAATAAACGTAGTATTTACTCCTTTGCTATTTTTACCCGTTTGCTTGAGAGTGCTGGTTGGTGGGGAGTTTATGTTAACAAAGAACCTACTGTATATATTTTACTATATAAATGCTGATATTTAACACATATTGGAATTATAATTTTGAAATTCCGTGTGAGTTCTAGAATTTGATTTTAATCCAATTGGTTCTCTAATTGTCCTGGCTATACTTGTCAATAACACACTATTATCACCATTTTTTGTAAACCTTTTTTCTTTTATATTAAATTCACATATATCAATTCCAGGGCTCTGCCATCTGATCCTCTGCCCTGTTTCTTATACAGCGGTCATATATTCACAGCATCATTTTATAGTGTATTTTGATATCTAACAGTGAGTGCATGATGGCAGCTTTTCTCTACCGTTTGGAATAATTTGCAGGCAATAAAGGGACAAAGTATCATGTTTGATGACAACATGGATATAAAATCAGCAGAATCTAGAATATAGGTTGTTCGATGTAACAAATTACTGAGTTTCTTTAACAAATAATAACACTTTTTTTTAAAAAAAAGGACTGATAATATAAACTAAAAGAGACTAAAAGATTTGTTAAACAAATTAAATAGTTGGACCACTTTTCTATTCTGATTTTTACACATATGCATGTGACAATCATTGAAATTTTAATACTGAATAGTCTATATATTAAGGAATGGTTGTTGACTTCTTGAGAGTTGATCAAATAATAACTATGCTTACAAAGACACCTTATGAGAGATATATATTGAAGGATTTACAAATGCAAGGATGTGATGCATGGGGCTTACTGTAAAATATGCAATGAGTAAAGGGCTATGGCAGTATAAAGAGCAATAGTTGCCTTGTGTTTATAATTTTTGAAGATGTATGGTAGATGCTGGAGATTCATTATGATATTCCCATACTTCATATACAATTAATAACCCAAAACAAATTTTTAAAAAATAAGGATTGGATCACATTTACAATAGTTCATGAAACTACAATAAAATCTTGTATTCTATTTTTCACTCTATATTCTATATTGCCATCTAGAAATATGATACATTTATGTATCTCCTCTTACATGAAGTTCAGGGGGAAATTGTTCTTATGTAAATAGTACTACTTTCTTGATGAATTTATATTTAAGCAATATTTAAATTTTGCTACTTTTGTGATTTTTTAAAAATTGGATTTCTGTGTAGGACCATTCATTTTTCTGTGTGTGTTGTGTGTCCACAGTACTTTCTGAGCATTCTTGTGATTTTTTCAGTTGAATCCAATCATATTTCAGGTTAACAATAACATATAAAAATATTGATTTTTGCTTGTTTTCCAAAAGACAATTTATTTTTGGTTGAGGAATGTTTGCCATGATACGTGTAGCTACTACTTCCAGAAAACTATTGAGTAAAATATGTTACTTGACATTGAATGGCCAAGATACTGATCATAGCAGTGATGGGAGGTAATAACAATGTTTCATTTTTTATTATGCTTATAGATTTTATTATAGTATGGAGTTTTTTTCTTTCTGTTCAATAAAAGAGTTTTTATTGTGTTTGTTTGATATTAATTTTCTCCAGTAATTTCTGCTTTATCTTAATAAAACACTGGTGCCATTGGTATGGTACCAGAGTTGTTCTCTAAGTGACCATCACCTGGATTCCTTTCTTCCCTCTGACATCTCACATCCAATTCAGCAACATATCCTCCTGGCTGTGCCTTTTGAATAGGATCTATATTTGCCCACTTTTCAATACCTTCCCTGTAGAGCCTTGGGCCCAGCCAGCATCATGTCTTGCTTGGGCAACAAGTCTTGAAGTCAGCTAGTGTCAGTCCAGCTCTGTTCTTTCCTCTAATATTGTGTTGGCTGTTATGGGTCTTGACCTGTTCATGTGAACTTTCCAATCAGTTTGCCTTTTATTGTTATATATTGTGACACACACACACACACACACTTTTTATTATTTGGATATTGTAACTAGGTTCCTACTCTAAAAACTTAATCCAATTCATTTCCTTTGAACCCATTACTACTATATGCATAGCCACATCCCTCAATTTCTTCAGGTTTCTACTCCATGACAGTGTAATAGAGAATTCATCCCTGTTCTTCCAGTATAAACCAGTTACTGTCTCATCCTCAGATGTCACTTTTTACTTGTTCCTGACATGTAGTGGCACTGTGTGTTTGTGTGTACTTCTGCCTCTAGTCTTGAATCTGTATACTCTGAAAGGCCACTGTTACATTTGAGAAATAGGCCTGTATACAAGTGCCTGTAGGAATGAAATATGTACAGATTAGGTTATTAATCAGCAAATAGTATCACACACACACACACACACACACACACCCCTATAGTATATAAACTGGAGGAGTATGTTTTATTGATCCCTGGAACCTGGCACTAATCACATGACCTGGCTCTCAGAATGTGGATGAAAGGAAAAGTATTACAGCCTTAGCCTATTCTGTAAGAGCCCTCACACCCCCAGCAGCTGCTGTCCATTCAGCCTATCTAATACAATTAAGAGACACATGGAACCATCCTGAACTCACTACCCAGCTGGCCAATCTGTCGCACTGTGCAAAATACATATTGGTTGTTTACTGCCACTGAGATTTTCTGGTTGTGTTATGTGGTCATATAATATAATACATAAAATAAGTAGTTAAAACTTGACCAACAAGTCACACAAACCTAATAGTTTGTGAAATTTCATTATATCATTCAAGTGGCACAACTGCTACACCTGGTATCAAGGGGCAAGATGGTCCCCAGGGAAACTGCAGCAATGGGATATGTTCCATCTCTTTTGTACACAAGCTTCCCAGTGTGATGTGCTCTGGCAAATGGAATACGAATGAAAGTTAAGGACTCCACATCCAGACAAAGCTTTAGGAGCCATTATCTATTCCCAGCCTCATTTTTAGTCTTTTGTCATGACAGTAATGACTCAATAGAAGCTAGTGAGTTTTCAACACAGGAAACAGAAACGATTTATGGAGCTGAGCTGCACTTGACTCACACTAGGTAGGTGACATCAGTGAGAATACCTCAGTGAGAGCCAGAGATTTGCAAGTCATAAGTCAACAAGCATAGTGCCCAAGGGAGTTTTGGGGTGTGAGACAACCATTGATTAAAAGTGTTATTCCATACTTTATGATTATTTTAGAAACATGCATTTAATGAGATGTTGTCTAGTTTGGTTAGGTGTCATTTTGGGGTAGGATCCAGAGAAAGCATTTGCCTATTTTGAAGGCTGCCCGAGTAGCATGTTGTGACACTGTGACTTGCACATGTGAAGCCTGGTCATGTTCTTTTCATATCCTTCCAGCCATAGGATCTCTACTTAGAATGAAACTGAAACTAATAAAAATAAAGAAAAATAATGAAAATTAATTAATGATATCAATCCATTGAATAAATTTGGTATTTGAAACACCAAATGGCAACCTGTAACTATTACACAATTTTGAATAGCATTTTAAATTATTTACAAAAGAAAGAAATCTTAACTGATTCAATAATTGTGAGATTATATGCTGCTGTGGCTGATAAGGATTATAATATGCACCAGTTTCAACATATTTGTACTCAAAATAATAAACATTCAAGGTACTTGGATAAAATATTGATTTACTATACAAGGCATGGCTCTAGAGAAAGAGACATCACAGATGTGTCATAAGAATAATAGATGTGTCCTATGAATAATAGGCAGATTGCTTTTGACTCTTCAAATACCTTTTTATATTCCACTCAATTTTAAATATGTCTATATAATACCTCTATAATCTCTATAATATCAAATATGTATTCCATTTAGATGAACAAATATTTGGGGTGTCGGAAACATTTATCTATTCTTACAACTGAATCTTATCAATAACATGAAGAACCACTGATATATTTAACAATTATTCCTTCAATAATTGTTTTCTACATTTAAATTGAAGCTCCTATTATTCTGGGTGAATCAGAATAGGCTCAATACTTCAAATTGTCTTTACTGACTTTTTAATCAGTGTCTTTAAAATGACTGAACTCAATGATTTTGATAACTTTTATATAAAGCCCTATCAACCTCATTGCATAATAAAGCTGAAAACTAGTGAAACCTTATTTAAGGCTATTTAGTCTTACCTCCTTTCTCACAAAATTTTTCAGTTGATATCTAAATATGTTTCAAATAATTGTGTTGCTAATTGTAAACATTATACATTGTCTCATGCCTTAATCAAATTATATTAAACTCCTGACATTCTTCCTCTCTTCCTTGAGAACCTGAGGGTGTTGAGGGAGTTAGTATCATTTTATAGTTGTCTCTAGTCAGACATTCCCTTCACCTAAACCCATCCTCTATGAGAAAAATCCCACTGGAGATCTGTGAAACTAATTCAATGGCCAAGGAGGAAAAAAAATCCCCAGGTTTACACATCCCTAGGTTTAAATTATTTTGTTTAGTATTTATTTCCTGGTGCCATAGGCAAGCAAGTGAATGAGGAAAGTATTTCTTATTTAATGGCCTATGTATTTAGCTTAAACATTTCACTTGTGACCCAGGGAAGAAAGCCAAGGTTGAGTCTGTTTAGTTTCCTAGTCTCTGTGAACAGACAGACCATTTAATCAGCAGGAAGGTAAGTGCTATAGAAAGAGATATTTCTGCACACTTTTCAAATTCATGACTATGGAACCCCCCAATACTTAAACTTAGACATATATCACTGGTGTGCAAGAACTTCCTGCTACTTCCAAGATCTTGTAGACAATGTAATTTTGTTGCATGGACAAAGCATTTTCCTAACTTGGCTGTATCTCCAGAACATTATCAAATAATCACTTTAATTGAATTACCACAATACCAACCAAGGGATAAATTCAGTCTCATTTCTAAATTGTATTTAATTTTCAGCTCTTTATTTTTTATTTCATTGAATTTAATTTATTTAATTGTATTGCATTTAATTGTATTTTTTATTTAAGATCTCCATATTTTAGTTTGAATGTCAATTTGAGCTGACAAAATAATGAATTGTAGACATGCTTTACTATTCCACGCACGTTAAAACCAACATTTGGACTAACTAAAATACAGACAGTGGAAATCATATGAATCTCATTTGCTTTAACCTTTTCATTGCGTTAAATGACTTCAAGTTATTTTTTTCAAAATGTGTCAAAAAGCCACAAAAAATAAAAACTTGATATTGTGACTATTTTATGCATTTAGTAATAACATTTTGAGCTGCTTTGTACATCAATGACATTACTTTTATTTTGAATTCTTGTTATATAATAATAAATTTACCATTATATTGAATTTTAGCAAAAAATAAACTAAGTGGTATCAATTAGATTTAAGTATAAATTAGAATTTAATGGCATTGATGACATAAAAAATGTATTACAGGGAGTTCCCTGATGGTGTAGTGGCTTGGGGCTTCGGTGCTGGCGCTGTCGGTGCTGCGGCCTGGGTTCGATTCCTGGTCAGGGAACTATCCACATACCAAAAAGAAAAAAAAAAATGTATTACAAAACATTACACAAAAGGCATAAAAAATCTGTTTTTGATAGTGTGAGCCACAGGAAAACATATTAAAAATCTCGTAAATGGAGAAAAGTCCTTGAAACAGTTTCAAACTGAATAACAATTTTACAATAATTACAGTATTAATACTTTTAAGTAAATAGTTAAGATGGTATATTTTATTAAAATAAATGATTAAAGTATAAAAATTTCCTATTTATGATTCTTTCTTGAAAAACACAAAAATACAGAAAAATCTCTTCTAAAGGGAAAAGTTATTTTGAGGTTGTGGGGTAAAATCAAATGCCTCAGTCAATTGATAGAAATATTCATTCGGCTAATTCTGAATGTCACAGGGAAAGGGTTAAGGGCTAAAGTTTATATACAATTGGAAGCATATTGCACCAAGTGATATTATTATTTTTGAAACTCTTAGGAAATCATTTTACATTAAGAATGTTTATTTTCCTTAAATTTTTAATAGTTGGCAATATATTTATTTATTTATTTAAATTACAACTGATGCACAGTATTATATTAGTTTTAGGTATATAACAGTGATTAGAATTCTATACACCTTTTGAAGTGATCATCCTGATAAATCAAGTTACCCAGCTGACACCACACATGGTTATGAAAAGATAACTGACCACATTTTCTTGCTTTACACCCCCAGGACTATTTTGTAACTACCAATTTGCACTTCTTAATCGCTTCACCTTTGTTACCCAGGCCCCCCAAATCCCCTCTCATCTGGCAACCATCAGTTTGTTCTCTGAATCTGAGTTTGCTAGTTTGTCTTCAAGATTCCACAAAGAAGTGAAATCATAGGCACCTGCGGGGCGCTCATTTCACTTTGCAGCTTGTCTTCCACAGGCGACAGGTTTTGCTCCGTAATCACGATGGCGATGGAGAAGGACAACGTGGAACTACTGGGATGTTGGAGCCCTTGATGAAGAAATCTCTGGAGTTGTGGAAGTAGCTGGAAGAGTAACAGCCAAGGCAACCATTACGTGTGCACCTCACGTCCAGTTTAAACACGATAACCATCCTTTTCATCTTGCACTTTACAATGAAGCTGTGAAAATTCCCCATGAATTCCCCAGTTTTTTCCTTGGGGATTTACACAATATGATTGATCTTGATTGCAAATGAGGTACATTAAAGACTATTAAGACTCCTGATATTTGAGGGAGAGATTCTGTTATTTTTTAACATTTTATTTGTTCTCTTAACTTCATTTGTCTAACTTGATTAAATATTCCAATATGCCATTTTTGATAGAATTGGTGTATTGACAGTTCGCACATGCATCCTCATATAAATCACTTTTGTGGCATATGATCAGATCAAATGCAAGAACAAAACAGTTGTGTCAGTTTAGTTTTTCTATTTTAATAATAAAAGTTTAAATGGTAAAAAGAAAACTGAAATCATTTGTTACATTTTTGTTACAAATAGGCAATTTCCTCCAAATAATGATATAGTGACAACACCTTCCTGTGAAATACTAATCATGAATGTGGTTAATTATTATCTAGAAATTCCCATAAAATAATTATTTAATAAAAGGCAATGCCTAATTATTGTCTAGTTAAATATAAATTATTCTGCCTTTAACACTTTTGTGAAAGCAACCTATTATGGGCTATTTCTATAACATTTGCACTTCGCTTGATTCTTATTTTTCTGTGCCCATCATTTTTGAAACCCAGTCATTTGAAATCCTCACCTGCACTTTATAAAGTATCTCTTTTATATTCTTCTTATATTAATACCAAAATATTGCCATCTATATTCATAATTCATCATTTTATATACCAGGAGAAGTATCTAGGTATTCAGTAGATAAATAAGAAACATTTACAAGATTTTTTTATATCTTCAATATATTTCTCACACCATGTAAAGAAAGCAGGGTAAGCAGTCTGTTTTAATTTCATAAAGATTACTTAGCTTACTTAAAAGCATATTCCTTATAATATATAAATTTAGAAATTCAATCTTGCATTTTTTAAGACATAATGAAATGGAACTAGAGAAGAAAGAAATTAGGGTGGAAGACTAGAAGGAAGAAAGGAAGAAGGGAGGGAGGAAGGAAAAGGTCTGAAGGTGAAAGAAGGAGGGAAGGAAAGAGCAAAGTATTGAAAATAGAAAAATACACTTGGGACATCTGCCTATACGTTTGGAATGGACAGAGAAGGGAGGCAGGAAGAATGTCAAACATGTACTGGTATTAGCTTTGTTCTAGCCATTGTTCTAAAGAAGCTTCATAAATACATGTGTTTTCTTTCCAGGCAGGATCCTAATCCCATTTTGGATGAGTAAAGCAAGGCTCCAAAACATTAGCCTAAAACTGTCAGCCCATATCTGGCATACTGATATTATTATATAAATAAAAGCCTGTCTAGCCAAAAACCTAATGTTCTGTTACTAGCTTTTTCTTTACCTTTATTGTGGCTAACATTTTATGCTTATAATGCAAACATTCCTGAACAGTACAGATCATGTACTATATTTCTATATTCCTAATGGAATACAAAGAGGATAATGAAAGTTATGGAAAATTTAAATACTGAAAGACTCTACTAAGACTCTGCTCATTAGAAAAAGTAATATAAAGTGAAGAGGCTTTCACACTAAGAATAAGATGAATTAAAAAGGAAACATAATTATAGTCTATTATTTAGATAATTTGCAAAAAGTTACCATTCATTCTTGATAATCTACTAAATTAGCACTATAATGGCTACTCAGTAGCAGTTCAACTATAGAATTTACACACAGTGGGAGAGGACCACTAAGGCCCAATTGCTTTCAATGCAATTTAATTTCCTCTGGAGACCTGGGACTGATCAATTTGCCTAACTTATCATAAGAAAAATTTGAATTTGAAGGACAGTGTTTAATCAATTTGTATTTAACAACTTAAAAAGTAGATATTGATCTTTAACATATTTGATGTGCAAAAATATTTCAGATAGATAGATTATAACTTCAATTTTGTAAAAGATGAAATTGAAGCTTACAGTGAATTACATATTTCCTCCCTGGCTGTTAACCAAACAAATGCAGAAAAATAAAACCGAGAAGCTTGTCTCCAAATTTCATTCTCTCTGCACAAAAGTGCAATTACCAATATGTTTAATCATGTCTATTTTCTATGAGTGAGTAAATGGTAATATTACAAAAATTTTATTTTATTTATTCATTTTTTATTATTATTAATTATTATTATTATTATTATTATTGGTGGTTCCCTGGCTGGGAATCAAACCCAGGCCATGGTGTTGAGAGCACCAAAGCCTAGCCATTATGCCACCAGGGAACCCTCCCAAAACTGAATTTTAAAAAGCTTGTACCAGTTATAGAAACAGACAGACATTTTGTAATAAATAAGGCATTACCTTCAGGAATAAAGTACAATTCTAGAAAGAATCAATGTTATTCCTAATAATTTATTGTGGAATGATAGTGAAACATACTTAAATTGATAACATATTCAATGGTTGATAATATCTATGAGTTTGTTATTTGAATTTTTGGTGATGAATTCTAAGTGATACATATATTTATAAAAACAGTCACTTTAAAAATAACAATAATACTATTTGACAATATATACTAAAAATTTATGTGAGGTCAGATAATTAATTTCACAAATTCATCCTAAAAAACGTGCCACATACCTTATTACCAAATATCACTGCAGTCATCTTGAAATACTTTGCTTGGGAAGCTGCACCAACAGCAGCAGCACCTAGTCCACCCTTCAAAGCAATTTTGGAACTCTTTTCTGGAGTGGCCATCAGAGCTATTCTTGTATTACCCTTGATGTCCTGAATGTCATCAAAATGTCTTTCTTTCAATATTTCCTTTATCTTTAGGTAAAGAAAAACAGTCATTGGTGACCAGATCATGTGAGTAGGGAGGCTATTCCACTACAGTTATTTGTGTCCTGTCTAAAAACTCCCTCACAAATAGTGCCATGTGAGCTGGTATATTGTCTTGAATTGTTGATGAAAAGTTCAGGTTGTTTTCATCTAGCTTTTTCTCACCGTCTTTTCAGCACTTCCAAATAATAAACTGGGTTGACCGTTTTTCCAGTTGTTACAAATTCATAATGACCAATCCCTCTGATATCAAAAAAAAGTTAGCATCGTTGTTTTGACTCTTGATTTGGACTGATGGAACTTTTTTCGTAGTGGAGAATTGGCTGACTTCCATTGTGTACTTTGACACTTTGTTTCAGGGTAGTATTGGTATACCCATGTTTCAACACCAGTTATAACATGGCCCAAAACATTGTCTTGCCTCTTTAAATGGTCTTGGCAAACTTCCACTCTTCTTTTGTTAATCAGTGAACTCCTCCATTTTTGCACACATCTTTCTCATGCTAAGATTTTCAGTTAAAATTTTCCTGTTTATTGATGTTTACTTGGTCTGCTATGCTTCTTACAGTCAGCCAAAGATTTTGATGCAATGTTTTTGTCAGTTCTGCTCATTACTGGCCGCTCTGACCTCTCTTCATCTGTGATGCTTTCTCTCTCTCAGAAAAAAATTTAATTCATTTGTACACTGCCATTTTCTTCATGGCATCTTCCCCATAAACTTGGGCTAACATGTTCCTGATTTACTTCCACTTTTGCCAAGTTTATAAAGAAATTTAATGTTTGTCCATTGCTATCATTCAAGCTCTGACATTCTTATGATGGCAAATGAAAACACACAACAATAATGAATGCCACTCAGCAAGACACTGGCACATGTCAACACAAACACAGCTGTGAGACACAGATATATCAAGGTTATGAAACCTTACTGAGTTGTTTGTACGGTGCTTCCAACATAAGTGCACAGTGGCAAGTTCACAAACTTAATTGTCATGCCTGATATATAGCATATTTTGCATTATATTTTCCACTGCTTAAAGAAATAATTAGTATGGTAATGAGAAAATAACAAGAATATCACAAATTTCTCTGTCTTTTATGCACACACACACACACATATATATGCATGGTCTTATGTGAGGTGTTTTTCACACTACTATTATAATTCTCCTCCAACTAAAATTCAGTCAATTTAGGCATAAATGTATTTATTTTTCAAATATTAAAAGTAGTTTACATAATTTTGAAAAATAACTTTCTCAAATAGTGATGGGATCAGATTTTGAGCCTATACGGCTGCTTCCAATTATTTCAATATTTTGTGTTCTAATTGTTTGGTAAATGCCTTTCTTCATGTAGCATACTTTATTCAATGTGAATACTGCTCTTTTGCAAAGGATCTGGCTCAGTTCCGTGCTACAACTAGGTCAAAGGTGCTTGATCAGAGAATACTTACTTTTTCTCCTATAGGTTAGTTTCTGTACAGTAGATGGCAGCAGAGTCAAGCAACTGCAAAGCTGTTTCTCTAGAAAACAGGTAGAGCTTACTTACACATATGTACTAACCCTTCAGACTTAGTGGATTAAGTACAGCAGCAAAATTTAAATGATATTAATTATTTAGAATAAAAATCAAGAAGTAGTAAAAATGAATAAATTTTCCTTTCTAAAAAGTTTTTTTAGCTTTTTATGCCCACATTTTTCTTTGGGAATTTTTATATAGATTTGAGTTTCTAACCTATATTATTTTCTGTCTTTCTGAATAATTTATTTTAACATTTTTTTTTGCAAGATGGATCTACTGGCAACAAATTTCTTGAATTTTTTTTCTGAGAAAAATTTTATTTCTCTTTTACTTTGAAGAATTATTTTGTTGAATACAAAATTCTGGATGGGTGAAATATATTTTTTCTTAATTCAAATATTTTACTACATTTATTCTTGCATTGAATCTGAAGAGAAATCTAATTCAATTGTTATTATTGATGCTCTATAAGTAGGCATGTTCCCCCTTGCCTTCTTTTAAGATTTTCTCTTTGTTTTGATTTTTATGCAGTTGGAATATTATATGGCTAGGTATAGATTTTGATATTTACCTTGTTTGGTTCTGTGACAGTTCACATAATTGGAGTCATTTAAAAAGAAGCCTGAGTAGTCACTGTGGAAATACCGCCCTGCATGTCCTGTTCCTTGAATCTATGCACTGTTTGGACTGGGCCAGACCACCACTGTCTTACAGACACTCGTTTGAAAGCCAGAAAGAAAGTGGACATCATGACTACAGGACTGATGATTATGGACTGCATCTGAAGGTAGAATCAGTAACCAATCACGTGTAGCCATAATTGCTCTGCTTATCAGCACCTAGAGGAATTTTTGTTTTTCTTTCCTGTGTTTTTCTTTTTAAATAAAACCCCTTGCCTTCACTTTGTAATAAGTACACAATGTGGGTTTCTGCATGAAACTGTATTCCACAAATTATAATTCTTAAATTCCAAACAAACATCTATGGTGTCCTTTTTTGGTTGTTCAATTTTAGGTTAACAGTGTTTTTTGAGTTTTCTGAAACTCCGTTTTTGTGTTTATCATTAATAAAGGGAAAATTTCAGTCTCCATTTTTTCAAATATTTTTTCTGCTTCTTATTCTCTTTTTTCTCTTTCTGGTAATCCCATTATTAATAGGTGAAATTGTTTGTAATTGTACCACTATTCCTATGTATTTTGTTCTCTGTGTGTTTTAAAATTATTTTTATTTTTCAATTTCAGTCAACATTCAATATTATTTTATATTAGTGAACATCACAAGTGAACATCATAGTGGTTAGACATTTATATAATTTATGAATTGACCCTGCCCCCAACTAGTCTAGTACCGACCTGGTACCATGCATAGTTATTATAATATTATTGACTATATTTCCAATGCTGTACTTTACATCCCCCTGACTATCATATAACTGCCAAATTTGTACTTCTAAATCCTTCACTATTTTTAACCCAGCTCCCAAACCCCTGTCACAACTGGCAACGATCAGTTTCTCTGTATCTATGTACCTGTTTCTGGTTTGTTTGTTTATTTTGTTCTTTAGTTTTTAAATATAAGTGAGGACATAAGGCATTTGCCTTTCTGAGTCTTGACTCATCTCATTTAGTATAACTTCTAGGTCATCTGCGTTTTTGCAAATGACAAGATGTTATTTCTTTTTATGGCTGAGTAATAGCTCATTGTATGTATGTGCTACTTCTTCTTAATCTAGTGTTTATCAATGGACACTTAGGCTGTTTCCATATCTTGGCTATTGTAAATAGTGTTGCAGTGAACATAGATGTATATATATCTTTACAAATTAGTGTTTTGGATTTCTTTTAAAAATACCCCATTTATGGTTGTCAAGAAGTAGAGTTCAGGTGGATGCTTGCCTCTGAATCCCAATCTCAATGTTTGAAGCTCAAGCAGGGAGACAAGGCACCCACAGCTGAAGGGGACAAGGGTTAGAGGCAGGGCAGGGTCTGGTCCCCAGAAAGGCAACTCTGTTGGTGTTAAAATGAGAGCTGTTAAATTAAAGATGGTGACCAGAGAGGGGATCCCTGAAACCTTTCCTGGAAAATACAATTGAATGGCCAGAATCCAACATGGGAAACCCTGAGTGGTACAGTCTCAGCAGAGAAATCCACATGTCACAAGAAAACACCTAAAGGTCAGAGAAAGGGGAGCAAGTGGAAGAGGAAGGAGGGAGCAGAAAGAAAGGGGGTGCAAATGAGCATCGTGACCTGAACCAACCAGGGCTGATTGAAAGAACTAGGAAGGACCTGGGGGACACTGGGCAATGATGGGGAGACTGAGTGGTGACAATAACAGAGGTGAGAGCAACTGAAAATCTTTAAGACCATAGGTGAGTTGGACCAAACAGCAGCACATTAGGGCCCCAGCGGAGCACCCTCAGTGACTCAGAGGCCGAACAAAGCATTTAACTGCCATAGGTGGGAATAGGGGCCTCAGCTGCAGCATTGCCACAGTCATCTGTGGGCACATTTGAAATTGAGAGCAGCTGCCCTGGAAATGCTGAAACATGGTCTTAGGTAAAATGCATGCTGTGGAGAAGGGAGAAAGGCTGAGCTGGCAATGAGCACTTGGCTCTTACCAATGTGAATGCAGGCTGCTACCAACTCCCACCTCCTCCTTTCCCCTCAGCTTTCCTGAGGAACCACAGGAAACAGAGCGACCTCTGACCACACAGCCCCCAAGTCCAGGTAGACCACTTCCCTTAGCTCCATCCCAAAGCTTGCCCCCCCCCCAGTGCCACCTAGTGCCTTCTTTACAGTAAGACACTACAGCAAAACTGGGAAGAGAGAGACCGCTCCATATATGCCACAGGAAAAGCCCTCATGCCCAGAAAAAGAAACACTTTAAACAATATGAGTACCTTAGGATTCAAAGCTGTTCAGAGAGAAAATAAAGTATCTCCAGGAAAGTATCTTATAGATCTGGAAATATATGCTCTAAGTGACACAGAATACAAGGTTGCAATTCTAAAAACTCAGAGAATTGAAAACTATTGGCAGAACACCCTATCTGAGATGAATGACCTCAGAAAGGAATTCCATGAACAAAAAATACATTTTACAAGAGAAATTAAAAATACAAAAAAGAATCAAATGGAAATTCAAGAGCTAAACAATGCAATAAAAGAGCTTAGAAACGAAATAACTACCATATAAAACAGAGCCATCCAGATAGAGAAAAGAATTAGTGATATTAAAGATTGGATCATGGAAAAACCACAGAAAGAAGAAGACAGGGACTTCAGAGTCAAAAGGACTGAAAGAACTCTAAAAGAACTATCTGACTCAATTAGAAAAAATGATATTAGAATAATAGACTTAGAAGAAGTTCCAGGAAAAAAAACTCTACAGAGAGCATACTCAAACAAATAGCTGATGAGAAATTTCCTAACCTATGGAAAAATCTGGAACCACAAATTCAAGAAGAAAATAGGTCCCCTTCCTACCTGGATTCTAGCAGATCTTCTCTAAGACCCATTATACTGATGATGTAAAAAGTAAAAGACAAAGTGGCAATTCTTAATGCAGCAAGGGGAAAAAACTATAACCTTTAAAGGAAAACCCATCAGGCTATCATCAGACTTCTCAGCAAAACTCTACAAGCTAGAAGGTAGTAGAATCAAATATTCAAAATATCAAAAGAGAGAAACTTCCAGCCAAAAATAAATTATCCAACAAAATTGTTCTTCAGATATGAAGGAGGAATAGAAAACTTCACAGATGTATAAAAGGTGAGGGAATCCTCTAGCATGAGGCTGGCATTAGTGAAATATTTATTAAGGAGACTCTTTGACCTGAAACAAAAAATCAAAATAAATGGCAAAGAGTTGGGATGAAAAATAAAGAAAAGAAAAGAAAAAGAAAATAAATAAAAAAGGAGGAAGTTATTGCCACAGGAAATGCTCATATATCAATTATCACCCTAAGTATAAATGGAGTGAACTCACCAATAAAAAGCACAGAGTAGCAGACTGGATAGAAAAACAAAACCCATCCATATGTTGTCTCCAAGAGACACACCTCAGCCATAGGACAAACACAGACTCAAAGTAAAAGGCTAGAAAACAATACTCCAAGCAAATGGCATCCAAAGAAGAGCAGGTGTTGCCATACTGACATATGACAAAACAGATTTCAGGATAAAAATGATAACAAGATACAAAGATGGACATTTCATAGTGATAAAAGGTACAATACAACAAGAAGACATGGCACTCATTAATCTATATGCCCCCAATCAGGAAGCACTAAAATATATAAAGCAACTAGTTATAGATCTAAAAGGAGAAACTGACAAAAACACAATTTTAGTAAGGAACCTAAATACCCCCTTAATAGCCATGGACAAATCATCCAAACAGAAAATTAATAAGGAAATACAATTTTACATAACACATTACAACAATTGGACAGAATAGACATTTATAGGACAGTTTATCCAACAACAAAAGATTATACCTTCTTTTCTAGTGCACATGGAACATTCTCAAGGATAGACCAGATGCTGGGACCCAAAACTAGACTCAGCAAATTCAAGAAGATTGAAATCATACCAAGTGTTCTCAGACCATAAAGCTTTGAAATTGGAGATCAACTGCAAAAAGAAAGCAGAAAAAAACAAACAAACAAACACATATACCTAGAGATTAAACAACATCTTATTTAAAAAATGACTCAATCAAAGAAGAATCAAAAGAAGAGATGAAAAAATACATAGAAAGTAATGATAATGAAAATACAATGTATCAAAATTATTTGGACATAGCAAAAGCAGTAATAAAAGGGAAATTTATATCAATACAGGCCTATCTTAAGAAACGAAAAAAAATCAAAAGTAAACTTCTGACATCCCATCTTAAAGAACTGGAAAAAGAAGAACAGAAAATACCTAAAGTCAGCAGAAGGAAAGAAATATTAAAATTAGGGAGTTCCCTGATGGTGTAGTGGCTTAAGGCTTCGGCGCTGGCGCTGTCAGCACTGTGGCCTGGGTTCGATTCCCAGTCAGGGAGCTACCCACATACCAAAAAGCAAAAAAAAAAAAAAAAAAAAAAAAAAAAAAAAAAAAAAAAAAAAAAAAAAAAAAAAAAAAAAAAAAAAAAAAAAAAAAAAAAAAAAAAAAAAAAAAAAAAAAAAAAAAAAAAAAAAAAAAAAAAAA
>PVJL010014792.1:0-26720 GCA_004026885.1 Lyroderma lyra
ACCTGAGCTGTGAACTCTCTCCATATACAAAAATTAACTCAAAATGGATTAAAGACCTTCATATCAGACCTGCAACAATAAACTGTATAGAAGAAGACATTGGTACTAAACTTATAGACCTAGGACTCAAGGAAGACTTCATGAACCTGTCCTCAAAGGCAAGGGAAGTAAAAGCAAAAATAAATGAATGGGACTATATTAAACTAAAAAGCTTCTGCACAGCCAAAGAAACCATCAACAAGGCAAAGAGACAGCCAACTGAATGGGAGAAAATATTTGCAAATAACGCATCAGATAAGGGTTAATATCTAATATATATAAAGAACTAATAAGAGTTTACAACAAGAAACAAACAATCAACCCAAATAAAAAGTGGGCAGAACTAAACAGATACTTCTCCCATGAAGAAATGCAAATGGCCAGCAGACATATGAAAAAATGCTCATCCTCATTAGCTATCAGGGAAATGCAAGTCAAAATCACAATGCGATACCATCTCACACCTGTTAGAATGGCTATTATCAACAAGACAAAGAATAACAAGTGCTGGAGAGGATGTGGAGAAAAAAGAACTTTGGTATACTGCTGGTGGGAGTGCAAACTGGTACAACCACTGTGGAAGGCAGTGTGGAGGTTCCTCAGAAAATTGGGAATGGAGTTACCATTTGACCCAGCAATCCCCCTTCTGGGGATCTACACAAAAATCTTGAAAACCTTTGTCCGCAAAACTTATGTACCCCAATGTTCATCGCAGCACTGTTCACAGTGGCCAAAACATGGAAACAACCAAAGTGCGCTGTAACAGATGACTGGATAAAGAAGCTGTGGTACATATACACAATGGAATATTACTCAGCTATAAGAAAAGATGAAATATTGCCATTTGCAACAAAATGGATTGACCTGGAGATAGTCATGCTTAGTAAAATAATCCAGAGAGAAAAAACAAAAACTGCATGACATCACTTATATGCGGAATATAAAAACTGTATACAACAAAGAAAAAAGAAATGAACAAACAAACAAATAACCCTGGGGCACAATCAATAGTTAAATGTTATTTGGGGACAAGGGAGATAGGAAGGGGAGAAAGGCAAGGGGGTGGGAGAGAAGGGAGAGTAAGCTAGGTATAGGGTGATGGAGAGAATTCACAATAGGTGGTGAAATTATTATACAACAAGTTCACAATGCACTGTGGAATTATAGGCCTGAAACCTATGTAATTCTTGCTAACAGATGTCACCCAAAAAATTATATCAATAAAAATGAATTTTAAAATGTAGTTCATGAACAGAACAGGAGGCATTGGGAAACTTCCACATTTAACATGGCTTTGCTTTTATTTTTAATTCATTTTTATTGTTAGACTTATTGGGGTGACATCTGTTAGCAAGGATTACATAGGCTTCAGGCATACAATTCTACAGTGCACTGTAAGCTTGTTGTATAACAAGTTCACCACCTAATGTGACTTCTCTTTCCATCACCTTATATTTAGCTTCCCCCTTCCTCTCCCACCCCCTCCCCTTTCTCCCCACCCTAACCCACTCGTCCCCAAATAAACATTAAACTATTGATTGTGTCCATGGGTTATTTGTTCGTTCATTTCTTTTTTTCTTTGCTTTCAGTTTTATATTCTGCATATGAGTGAAATCATGCAGTTCTTTGTTTTTTCTGTCTGGCTTATTTCACTTAGCATGATGATCTCCAGGTCCATCCATTTTGTCGCAAATGGCAATATTTCATCTTTTCTTACAGCTGAGTAATATTCCATTGTGTATATTTGGTTTTTGTTTTATTTCCAATTCTGAGCTTTTCAACACTTTTATAATTAACTCATTATATTTTTTATTTTCAAGTTTATATGTTTCTTTCAGTATTAAGACCTACAGAAATTTAACATTACAGTGATTTAGCAGGCCCAAAGTTCTAAAACTATGCCTGTACATGGCTTCTGTTTTCACTAATTTGGTGGATGCAAAGATTGAACTCATCTTTCTAAAAGTGAAGTGTTATCATGTGATTCCACACAGAAATAATTTCACTTCCCAAAGTAGCATGGAGCACATGCTGATTGATACTGAAATTTGATGCTTCTAAGTTAGAAGTCTGAAATACAACATAACATTTTCTAAATGGAAACACTTAAACACCAACTTATTGCTGCTTCGTATGTGTATTTTTGTTTTCTAAAGACTTAGGTAAGTGTTGCTTAAGAATTGTACCTGAACCCCTATTATCAGTAAGGAACCGCTGTCATGCCACAGAAGTCTGTCAACCTCAACAACGCCTAAACTCAAAACCCTTTGCAAGTCTTGGCACTGTTAAACTTGTCTTGAAAAACGGTGGATATTATTTCTTTCCCACCTTTCTATAAGTACAGGCAGGATACAAATGACAAAAATAGGAAGTGCCACTGAGAAAACTTTTTATTCCTATTTATTTTATGTTGCTTTATTTTGGTAAGAATACACTGAAACAGAAGATAATAGCTAATTATAAAATGCAGAAAAAAGGTATTAGCTTTTTTAACCACGAGTGAGATTGCTAACAGATGTCACCCCAATATGTCTAACAATAAAAATGAATTAAAAAAAAAAGAGAATGTTAATATGGATTGTCATTACATGTTCACTTTTGGTATCATCCACTATGTAATATAACAATTTAATAAAATACAGTAAGTAGGAGATTCTGCATTTCAGGTAAGTACTACATAGAAATCTGGTTCTGCCTGTGGAGATGATGGCCTCCCCACTCCCCCAGAAATCTAGCTAAGCTCTTAAGGAACAGTCCTAACAATCACCAGAGAAAGGATATGATGGACCTCTTTAATGCATGGGCAAAGAACAGACAACTACTATATTACAAGGAATTCAACTCATCACTATTTGAAAATGTTATATCCACATCTGAAAATCCTGGAGCCTGCACAGCTATCCTTCTGGAGTTTTATGGTTACTTCTTTAGGATGATTTCAGAACTGCAGGAATGTTTGTGGGAGCTAAATATTTTCATTCAAGACTCCAAACCCATAAATTATGTTACTATTAAGTAAAACAAATGTATTATTTATTTTAAAAAAACAGCTGAGTTAGTATTTGCTGTGATGGTGGTCTTCTGAGATGAGCTCATCTTTTTAGATATGCCTATACTTTCCAAATCATCTACATGTTCCATGCTTGAAAGTAGTAACATTCAGAAAACACACCACTTGGGAAAGTCAAACATTAGTAAAAGGGAAAGATCAGATTAGAATCACAGCTAAAATCAAGAGTTATTTTTCCAAAAAGTTACATTACTTCTTCAAAAAAAAAAAAAGAAAGAAAACAAAGAAAAATTTTATGGGAAAGTTAAAACACGCATTTCAGTAACTGCTATTTCTACACACAGAAAAGGGTTAGCAGTGAGTTGGAGCAGCCACTACAAACTTTGTATACCATGTGACAGCACGGTTGGTCCAAGTTAAGTTTCAAAGGCCACCTTAGTAGAGGGTGTATCTCTTAGGTTTCTTACTTACATCACTAAGTAGCTAAATGGTGAGCACTTCTCTGCTCTAGAATAAACATGCAGAGAAATCAATATAATTATCTGTTGTTTTTAACTGTAGCCATCACAAAATTAACTTTGCTGCAGAGTTGCTTATTTTTAAGTCCCAATATGATCACTGTGTGCCCTTATTTAAGTAATATTATAAAACAGGAAAAAAGACAGAGGGAAAAACCTTGAAGAACTGAAAGGAAGTTCTCTCCCTATAGATGGTGCAGAACAGAGAGCAGAAACAAAAAGAATAAGACCTAATTCCATTATACAGGACAGGAGCCCCTGTCACTTTACAGCCTCTTGCCACAGTCAAGGCAAAATACAAGCTCCTGATTGAAAACAAAGGGCTTATTGGCCAGGTTCAGGGAGATGTTTTTGCAGTGGAAACAGTAGTCATGCCAGGATTGTCCTTCAAAAGTCACTACACCAGAACACTTACAAAATCTAGTAATGGGGTTCTTGCATTCAGTACACTTCTTAGCCACATCATTCTTATAGCAATCCACATAGTAATACTAGTCCTCCACAGTGGTACAAGGCTTCCCAGCCAGCTTCTTACAGCAGGTAACACACACAAAGCACTCAGTCTTCCAGGGCTAATCCTGGTAAGTGATTCCACCAGATATGATGGCCTTGTTGCACTTCATGAAATGCTTGGCAAACTTGGCCTTGTGGCAAGTGGTGCAGTAGAAGTACTCCACTTTAGAAATGGAGCTTCCAGTTTCAATGGCTTGCTTCCACTTGCTGCAGGTGAAACAGTATTTGTGCCAGAGGGTCCTCTTATACTCCATGTTCCAATCTCCTGCCACAAATGACTTGTAGAAGCCTTTGAACTTGAGGAAGTCTTCCAGCATGGTGCACTTGTTGCACAGAATCTTGTTTTGGCCACAAAGCTCTTGATGGCCAAGGGGTGTAAGCATTTTGTACAGCAACTGCAGGTATCCTGCCAGTAGCTGTTCTTATAGTACAACCCTTTGGAGTCTGCACTGATGGGCTTGCCACAATCCATACAGGTGTTGGCACAGAATTGTCAGAGCAATTCAGGTAGCAATGGTGGCCATCCTTCTTCACACATGTCTTCCCTGCAGGGCATTTCTGCAGTAGTGGAAGTCAAATGTATCAGCCATGGTACCCACCTTTTACCTAAAGTGATCTCACACTGGATATGTAAAGAACAATATATTCAGCAAGGGCTAAGATGTAGTTGTCAAAAATTTCCAATGTGCTTCCTGAATGTTCTCAGTGGCACAGCAGTTCATGAACTGTGGCTGCCTGGACCCAGACCCAGATGCAGAGGTGGCTGCAGTAGACATGGCAGTGCCTCAGAGGAAATTTTCAAAACTGGGAGTTTACCAACCTGGATCTGGGCTATGACCAAGAAAGACCAGGCCTGGGCAGGTGTGGGGCCTACCAGTTTTGAGTGGAAAGTTCTCAGCTGATGCAACAAAGGTGAAGAGGTAGGGCCCACACCCTGTAGGGTTTGGGCTCGGTGGCGCGTGCCCTGACAGACAACTCTATTCAGTGTTCATGAGGTTGCTGGGGCTTTAGAGGAAGCTAAGGATATGGTCCTCCCAGAGGTCCATGGCTTTTCTCTTAGACAGAAATTTCTAGAACACCAAGGAGTGACTCTGAGCTCTCCAAGCACTTCATAACAAGAAAGGGGCTAGGAGAATCAGTTGGGGCTGAGACCAGACAGCGTTTTAACTTAGAACCCCATGAGAATGCCACCTTCATTCACTTAGCCAGGCCTAAAAGGTGGTATGGGGGGACTGGGGGCAGGGACGCAGCTAAAGTACAGGAGTGTAGCTGCACAGAAAAGGCTGGGCCTCCAGGAAAGGCGGGGGGTGTGGCCAGGGTTGTGTAAAGAAGAGAATCACCTCCCTCTCTAGATTCCTCAGGAGCTGACCTGCCATTGGTTTGGGGATTTGGAGGAGAATCCCACTGATTTGTAGCACTGAAGTTTGCTTGAGTGAGGGCAGGAGGGCAAGATAAAAAATGCCTCTGACATTTTGCTTTGCTTCTTCAGACAGGCTTCCAGCAGGAATCACAACCTGTGACCGCTCCAGCAGAGTTCCTGGCAGAGCCTGCTGGAGCCCCTACTGCCCTGTGAACCTGAGAATGGTGCCACCCACCCACAGGGACAAACATGAAACACAGGCTGAGATGGAAACCCAGGAGCTGAGGCTGAAAATGCTGGTGCAGCCAGGAAATCTTGCCCTGCTGCTCTAGTCAGTCCAGTTTTGTCAGACTTTCTCCTCCCAGGACTTAGGAAGAGCACCAATGAAGTAAAAAAGGTGTGTGTGTGTGTGTGTGTGTGTGTGTGTGTCTGTGTGTGTGTGTGTGTTTATGGTCAGGGTGTCCAGACACTCTTTGCATATAGTGGAGTGTGGGAACCCTGCACAACCTTATATCAGCCAGCTCCTAAGTCTCAGTTGGGCAGGTCAGATCTGAGAGACTGAGTGAGGAGCCATAAACTTATTAAATAAAAAAACCTGCACCCCATTTCATCTGTGGTAGCATAAATTTTATTCTTTTTGACCTCATGTGGTCTCAAGTCCCAAGCCAAAATTTATTGTTTTTTGATTACTCTGAAGAAGACTCAACTACATGCTCTAACTCCTAGAAAGTATTGCAAGCATATAGAAAGAAGATTGTCAAGGATTCTACATATTCCCCACAGAGATTACCAGAGTGGAAAGGAAGTACCCCTAAGGTGCAGACCAGATTGGAAAATGCAGCAGCACAACATCACATTATTATGAGAAGATCCTTGCTCTACAATTTGTAACTCCTATCACCTTATTTTTTGATATTTCAAGTGAAACATCTGACTGAACACTGCTAAAGCTGGATTACTTTAACTCCTACTCCATCCTTAACCCATACTTAGTTTTTAAAATAAAAAGTTTCTACTATGAAAAACATAAGGGAAGATCAATGACTACCTGTAAAAAGAAAATACTAATACTTTTTCTATTAGTAAGAGAAAAAATGAAGTATGAAAAAATGCTTTTGTTCTGGGAGTGTATGGAGAGAAGTGTGAAGAGATGATCTGAAACGGGTCTGTTTTCTTGAAGTAAATGGAGGTGTTGGATTCCAGAACACTGGGTCCCACCAGGATGGAACACTGTCTTGGCAGAACCATCTGTTTATGGAAGCTATATGCAGCTTTCTCACACCATCTCAAGACATTCAAGGATGTGGAAATGCTGATGAAAGAAAGTTGTTTTTGTTTAATTTCATTTCCTTAAGCAAGTAATAAATACAATTAGGAACTCATGGTCAGGGCTCTTAGTCCTTTAGGTTCTGGTTCCCCTGTTCCCATCTTTTCTTTCTATCTTGTGTGTGTCTTTTCTTTAAGTTCTGCTGTGCCCTTCACTTGCCTCAAGCCTCAGTAAAGCTGGACTCAATAAGTGGCACCCAAAGTGGGGCCTGAGTAGGGACAAAAGTGAAGGAAGGATCACCTGAGTGAGGAACAGAAGAACCGTTGAAGAGCCTTGAGTGGAGTCAAAGGCCTCAGAAGTTCCCTAAGGTAGGGACACTCAGGAATTGAAACAGGGTTACCATGGAAAATGTGGATAGTGCAGTATAATATTGCCAGTATTTGTCAGTAGTACAGCAATTGCTTAAAGCAGGAAGGTAGGATTTTAGAATTGTTTAACATCAATGAAAAATATTGTTCATGGTGTTCTGCCTTGGGTTCATTAGAGTTAGGAGAATGGGATAGGGTAGACAGAAAGCTAAAAGAGTTACATGTGCAAGAAGTTTCTTTGCCTCTAACTATTTGGCTGACTTGGACACTAATTAAATCAGTCTGAGAACATTTACAGACTGAGGATGAGGAAGAAAATGAGGAAAATTATGATGTGGAGGCTATATTTCAATTCAGTAAGGAAGAAAACATTCTTCCTAATGTCCCTTTTGAGGATCTGGATGATCTCCTCCCTCCGCAACCTGCTCCTCCTCCTCTCCAGTATGGATAAAACAATGGTCATTAACTGTAGAAAAATTAGAGGCCTTGCAAGCTCTAGTTAAAGAACAATTTTAAAAAGGTCATATTGAAGAATCTTTTAGCCCCTGGAATTTCCCTGTATTTTCTATTGAGAAGAAATCTGGAAAATGGAAATTAGTAACAGATCTGTGCGGTACAAATGCTGTGATTCAGCCTATAGGTGCCTTACAACCTGGTTTGCCATCTACTTCTATGATTCCAAGATATTGGCCTCTTTTAGCAATGGATTTAAAAGACAGCTTCTTTACAATCCCTTTAGCTAAGAAAAATAAAGAAAAAATTGCCTTTTCAGTCCCTTCCTTTAACAATAAACAACCTATGAAAAGATTGCCCATGTCACTATGGAATGTATTGCCTCAAGGAATGTTATATAGTCCTACAATTTGTCAAAATTTTTTAGCTAAGGTGTTAGAACCTGTCCTAAGCCAATTTTCAAAATGTTATTTAAGACATTATATGAATGATATGTTGTGTGCTTCTAATTCAAAACAAGAGTTACTCCAAGTTTGTAGTTACTTTGAAAAATCTTTAACTCAGGCAGGATTAAAATTTGCTCCTGAGAAAATTCAAAAAACAACACCTGTTTCTTATTTAGGGCATATATTGGATAGGCTTACTGTTATACCTCAAAGAGGGCAATTAAGAAGAGATAAGATTACAACATTAAATGACTTACAGAAATTTTAGGGAATATTAATTGGCTTCTACCAGCCACAGGTGTTCCTACTTATGAACTATCTAATCTTTTTGCATTGCTGCAAGGAGATTCTAATTTAAACAGTTCTAGACAATTAACTCCTGCTGTGGAAAAGGAACTTCAAATTATAGAAAAGAAGTTCTGCTCAACTTAGTCATTTAGAGCCTATTAAACATTTAGAATTAATTATTAATCCTTCTGTACATTCTCCAATGGATATACTTATGCAAGATGAATATCTTGTAGAGTGGATATTCTTATCAAATAGTATAGTTAAATCACTTTTTCCTTATTTGGATCTCACGGCTCAGCTTATTATGAAAGGCTGATCTCGTCTTCGATCACTTAATGGCCTTGATCCTTCTCATTATTTTACCTTTGACTAAAAAACATATAGATCATTGTTTTCAAAATCATCTTTACTGGCAAATTGCTTTGTCTGATTTTGTAGGATGTCTTAATAATAATTATCCTAAAACAAAAGTATTACAGTTTATCAAAAGAACCCAGTGCCTATTGCCTAATATTACTAAAACTGATCCCACTCCAGGAACCCCTTCTGTGTTTACTGATGGATCTGGACAAGGCACTGCAGCATATACAGGATATAAATCTAAATAAATACTTACCCCAGGATTTCCTGCTCAGCAAGAAGAATTACCTGCAGTCATTACTGTTCTGCAAGATATTCCAGACCCTCTTAATACGTTATGTAATTCTGCTTTTGTAGTCCATGTTACTCATAATATAGAAACTGCATTACTAAAACCTATTAATACTTCATTATTTAAATGTTTGTTCAATTGTAACAGACTGTTTAAAATAGAACTTCTCCTTTTTATATTACTCATATTAGGGCACACACATTCTTACCTGGACCTTTAACTAAAGGAAATCAAGCAGCTGATCAGTAAGTTGCTTCTGTTATACAGCAAGCTGAACAATTTCACTCTCTTACTTATTTAAATACTCCAGGATTGAAAACCTGTTTTCCTATCACCTGGAGTCAAGAGCGCCAAATTGTGCACACATGTCTCTTCTGTCAGATCATTAATAATCCCCAACAATCCAAGGAAGGAGTTAACCCAAGAGGCCTAAGTCCAAATGCTTTATGGCAAATGGGTATAACTCATTTTTCCCCATTTGGTCATTTCTCCTCTACCCATGTCACTGTAGACACCTGTTCTGGTTTTATTTGGGCTACTGCACAGTCCAGAGAAACCACGAGGCATGTAATTAATCATCTATATGCATGCTTTGCAGTCATGGGATTACATAAAGAACTAAAAATGGACAATGCTCCTGCTTGTGTCAGTAGCAGTTTCCACCAATTTGTGCAATCATGGGATATTAAGCATTATACTGTCATCCCCTATTCTCCACAGGGAGAAGCATTAATTGAGAGAGCTAACCAAACATTAAAAAATATGTTACAAAAACAAAAAGGGGGAATAAAAATTCTTCCACAAGTGCTGCTGACAAAAGCTTTTTTCACTTTGAATTATTTAAATCTTTTTTCTGAAAGGGGAGGAATTGCAGGAATTGCTGCAGAAGGCATTTTGAGACACATTCTCCTCTTAGATCGTGGAAGGAATCTCCTCCCATTTGGTGGCAAGACCCTCTTACCAATATGTGGTCAATGGGAAAATTACTAACATGGGGAAGAGGTTTTGCTTGTGTGTCTCCAGATACAGGTGAAGCACATGTGTGGCTGCCGGGTCAGAGGATTAAACCTTACCATGAGTGGAGGAAACAGGACAAAGTTTCTGTGGGATGTTGAGCCTCTGGTGATGCAGATGGAGTGTCTGACTCTGAAAACCATGAAAATCAGAACAACTCCCAAAACAAACGTTCAGTCTCCTATATGGGGCCAAAAGAAACACTTATGCTAGGAGGCTGAAAATCATTTGGAAAGTTCCCATACTCCTGTTACTGCCTCTAATCTGTTTATAGCTATGCTTGTAGTAATTACAGTTTCTGCAAGTATTTTACCTATATGTGAAGCTACTAACAATAATTATACTTATTGGGCTTATATTCATAATCCACCTTTATTTTGCTCCTTGACTTGGGACAAATCTCCCCCTCCAATTTATATTAATGATTACTCTTGGCTTCCTGCACCTGAAATTAGTTGACTGCCCTTTCATCCTCAAGAAGAAGGAATGATGTTCAATAGATCTCTGGTCTTTAATGTTTTACCAATTTATGTAGGTCTCATCCCAGAATGTTTGTCTTTAGCTAATCAGCCTTGGTGATCAATAATCCCCAAACATGGTAACTATTCTCATTCTCAATTACACTTGTTATCTAGATTAAGCTTTAAATATAATGTAAGTAGTAATACTGACAACACTCCTGGCATTACAATTTGTACTCAGAAGGTATGGTATTCTGGAATGAATAAAATACATTGGGAAAAATGTAGAGGGACTAGTACAGCAATACTACTAAATGATTCCTATGGAATTGTAAAAGATTGGCCCCTTAAGGGGTATGCAATCTCAAATTGTAGTGCTGCAAATGAGTCCTGCTCATCATAAAAGCATTAAAATGGAGTATTTTTACATATAGTCATACCATCATCACCCATTCTTCTCTCCCTATTATTTGGCATGGGTTGGGTATGGTGCCTCTGGCTCCACAAATTTCCCAGGGTCTCTATCAGGAATCCTTGTGAAAGAGTCCTATGAGTTTAGGACCAATTAAAATATGGGGTGGGCAGTACCATCATTCCCCTAATTATTCATTGTCCTTTAACACCTCTCAGAATTATACTCTTTTTGTACAATCATGTGTTATGAATCTTTATGTTTTCTTAAAGGGTCAATTTACCTTTGATTTCACAAAGATGGAATTACATTGTCCTGTTAATTTGTGTTACTTATTCACTTGCTTAAATCACTTCTTATATTCATTAAATATAAGAAGTTGATCTTTTAATTTGCTACAGAGGTATTTGGATGCTGGTATCAAAAGAAAGAGTCTGGGAAGCCTCTCCTGATATGCATGCATTATAAACCATTTTATGTAGTTTGTTAAGATGTTCTAAACATTTTATAGGTATGTTTATTGCAGCTATTATGGGAATTATTGCTCTTACTACTATAGCCTCTGTTTTTGGAGTACCATTACATCAGAGCATCCAAACCACAGAATTCGTACAAAAGTGTCATTGGAATGCCAGCTTGGCTTGGGAGAGTCAAGTTCATATTGATCAGGAGATTAATATACACTTAGTAGATTTAGAAAATGCTGTACTAACTTTAGGAGAAGTCCAAATGTTGAGAAAACAGTTGAAGCTGAAATGTGATTGGAATACTACCAGCTTCTGTGTAACTCCCCATTGCTATAATGCTTCTGGTACTTCTTAAGCTACCGTACAAAAACGTTTATTAGGACATAAAGACAATTTATCCTTAGATATTTCTCAATTAGAAGCAGATATTCTGGATATACAACATGCTCAACTGTAATTAATACTTTCCTCCGGTACTATGGTAGCCATTTCTGATAAATTGCAATCTTTAAATCCTATCAATTGGATAAAAGTTTTAGGTAGAGGGATAATGGGTAGCTTAATACTAATATGCATTTTTATTTTATGCTTATTTTTAGTCTTTCAATGCACACACAAAAAACCATTTAGAACCATAATGCAAAAAAAAGTGGCAAAGTCAGCATTTTTTAACATAAAAATACAAAAAGGGGGAAATGTGGAGAGAAATGTGAAGAGATGGTCTGACACTGGGCTGTTTTCCTGAAGTAAATGGAGTTGTGGATTCCAGAACACTGGGTCCCACCAGGATGGAACACTGTCTTGGCAGAACTGACTGTTTATGGAAGAGATAATGCAGCTTTCTCACAACATCTTGAGACATTCAAGAATGTGGCAATGCTGATGAAAGAAAGCTTTTTTCTTTTTTAACCCTGTTTTCTTAAGCAAGTAATAAATATGACAAGAATCCCATGGTCGGGGCTCTCAGTCTTTGAGGCTATGTGTCCCCTGTTTCCATCATTTCTCTCTATTATGTGTGTATCTTTAAGTTCTCTGGTGCCCTTCACTCACTCCTGGCCTCAGTCAAGTTGGACTTGAAAGAAGTGGCTTTTGTTTCCAGGTAAAATAATATGTAATTCTTTATCATTTTAATTATAATTCAACAGTAAAGGTCTTGGAAGTTTACAAATACACTTGGCAGTATACAAAAAAATTTCAGTATATTTATGGTCAAATCCTAAAGAAAAAAAACTTAATAGACTTAGAGTCTCTATGAATTGTGTGTATTAAAGTTCATGAAAGTGCATTTTAAGTCTATTTATTGAAATTTGCTTACATTATTTTATTGTAAATTATTCTAATAAACTTTCTTAAAAGTATCATTCAAAAGAACAAAAATTTGAATAGGTAAATAACTTGAGCAGAATAATCATTTGATAAAATTGAGTGGGTCCATTTGGTCTCATAACCTTTTTCTCTTTAGAAAATGCTAAAATAGTTTGAAGAGAACCCAAGTGAAAATATTTTAAACAAATTGTCATGAGGTATATTTAGAAAGAAACAGCAGGTAAGCACATTGTCTCAAGCTAACTCTGACTTTTTCACACTAAAAACAAAGTGATGACTCATGTTCAAAGCAAAACACTCCTGTGAGTTAATCACTGATTACATTAATTTTCTGATTCATAAACAGCTGTTGAGATCCTTTCTAAACATTACTTTCTTCCCAGTACAATTTATACTTAAGTAGTTTTGAAGTGTGTTTATTGAAATTAGGAATTTTGCTCAGGAAGTTATTCAGGAAGTCACAGTATTTATCTCAAACAGAGCCCTTCAATTCCTACAAAGGGCTCTGGCCCAGAAGACCCGTGGTACCCTCACAGGAGCACTGATAGGGCAATTTCCACAGTGCCCACTGCATTGGTGTAAGAACTCACGTTTCCTTCAAATCTCCAAAACGCTGCTCCAGTTGGGTTGGGTCAGATTGTTATTTTTCAACCCAGTGGCTTTCTAGGACCACCATCAACTTCTCCATATGCCCGATCACCTCCCTGACGTGAGGCACTATTTTCTTAAATTCACTCATTTGTTTCCCCTGCATGTTCCTCTGGAAAAGCTCCAGGCCTGTGTTTGCCATATTTTTTCTTGTTGGCTTTAAGTTGAAATCTCATAGGGATAAGCTTTCTTAGGTTTCAAAGCACTAGCTTGCATGTCTCGTTTGATGCCTTCCAATACAGCTGGATGGAACTCTAATTTCTATTTCAAAGTGCAAGAGAGCATGCAGAAGATTTGACTCACCTGTAGTGACAGAACAAGGTCTCATTGTTGCTGATCACTTTTCTTTCTGTGTCACCATGCTGCTTTAGACATGAGACGGGCTTGACCCTAATCAGCAGCAGAACCAGCTCCTTTGTTGGAAATTACACAAATGAAAACCCATGGATCTTCTTAAAAACATACTATTCTTTGAAGACTTTGACTGTAAGAGGTAATTATACTAGCACTGTGTCAGTTCCCAAAGGATTGAAGTTAAGCCCTGTATAAAGAATTACACTCAAGCCCACTGTAAAGGGTTAAAGCTAGGTATGCCACCAAGACTTGACCTTGGCATAATCAGTCCATGTCTGGGGTTGAGGAATTCCTGGGGCTGACATTTACTGCTCATGTACTGCCTTAGGTAACCATGAAAACCCAAACAACTGCTACTGGGCAGATACAGCAAGAGGCCACTTTTGTTTCAATACATATATATAGTCCCAGGTGTGCAATAAAGTGGCTTTCTTGCTTGTGGGCATGTCTATGGTCCCCCTATGTAGGCTCCATGTGAGTTTTTTCAACTGGGTGTACCACAGCCCAAACTTGCCCTGACTGGAAACCTTGGCAATGACACACTGTTTAGTCTAGTAAACCACCTTCTCTCTCATCTTTAAATATTCTTAAATCCTAGTCCATGTCAAGAAGACATTTCACAGGTGTAGTTATTAATAGTATTCTCTAATTTGTAATTTTTGTATTTGGTAATTGGTCAACTGTAAGTATCAATTTTTCTCTTCTTTTTTTTTTCTTTGTCATTTTCCAAAGAGTTAAAGCCAGGCCCGCTGTAATAGATTACAGCAAGGCCTACACGAAGGAGTTAATAGCGAGGCCCTCCTTAGGCCCTGACCTCCGTGCCCTTACCATAAAGGATCAGTGCCCTGGGCTGAGGATTTCCTGAGACTGACATTTACTGTGCGTGCACTGACTTATGTAACCATGAAAACCCAAAGAACAGCTACTGGGCAGATGTGGGAAGAGGCTTCTTTTGTTTGAATGTTTATATATAGTCCCAAGTGTGCAATAAAGGGGCTTGCTTGCTGGTATTTTTTATGGTCACCCTATGTTGGATCCGAGTGTGTTTTTGCAACTGGGTGTACCACTGCCAAAACCTGCCCTGCTTAAAAAAACAATGACAATGACATTGACAATGACAATCCTCAAAAGGTAAATTCTTGAAAAGAGAGAGCTCTGTTTTCCATTTACTGACTAGTTAATTTTTCTCCTAGGGGAAAGTTCAATCAGTGCTGAGTGATTGTCCAACTGACCTCATGGTAATCAAATACTTCATTTTACAAGAACTTCATAGCATTTCTAAAGGTTAAATAAGGTTAAATTTTCCTGAAAAGTTTACAGAAATTGCTGTTTTCTATAATTAAATTGGAAATATGCATGACCTCAGGCAATTGTACCCAGCAGAAGGCCCTTTATCATTATAGAACCCCTATCTGGGGGAATTCCTGTTTTTTACATTATTAAATCTGTGCCTTGTAGCCAGCAAAGGCACTGCTACAGCCACCAAAAAACCTAGCTACTATTTTTATTGTTTTGTTATTAATACTGACCTACAGATTGTCAGTTGCTCAGATTGCAGAACTGTAGCAGTCTCCACTAACTTTTGGGGTATCAGATTGATAGAGTAATTATGGAAACTCTCAGAGGACCATCTCACAACATGATTCTTGAAACCAGCTGAAGAAATATTTTCTATGCTTTGCAGTTGCACCCAGCAGTTCCTTAATTATCAGTTACAAGTTACTTATGGGCAAGAGCTGCCTTCCTCTTTGCTTTCTGACTCATGGCCAGTATTCACCCTGTGTATTTGCAGAATTGAGTCATTAAGAGAAAGATCAAGGTGGTGGATAAAAGCTGTATATTCTTTATGGTTGATTCCTATGCTTTCAAATTTTTTGCTTTCTTGTGTCTGCAGCATCACCTCTGTAGTTAATGTCAAGTCCTGGAGTCAAGGAAACATGTTTCTTCATATGACTGATGCCAGGCATATTGTACCATGCCAGATACAACATGGCTCTTTCTGAGAAAAGAAATGGCACTCTGACGTTTATTTTGGCTCAGGGTGTTTTCTCATGTTCAAAAATGACTCTTGTTACTTTGCCTTTTTCATGTGGAAAATGATTCATTTGATAGCCAAGTTAATATTTAGTTTGAATAATGTGAACTTAATAAATGTTTGAGTACAAAAATTATAGCCAAAAAAGAAAAAACTTAGAGACATTATAGAGCAATATGACAGTCAGTGAAATATGAATATGTGAAAATGTTAAATAATTCATAAATTGCTTAATAATTGATGAATAAATACATGATGGAACATTTAGAATTAGGCAAAGCTTTCTAGAGGATCCATTATACAAATGTATGCTCAATCTTTCTGTACCTGCAAGAACTTCTGCAGAAATTTTTATTCTGAAAAATAGAAGTACATGTAGCTAAACTCAAGTTAAGAGTATGAATGAAAATGTTCCAAGGTTTCTATTAGTGAATTATTTTTATCCAGGCTATCTCACATGTAAAAAGGAGATTTTGAGAAAAGTTAGAGGATGTTTGAAGGGAAGATAATGATATGTGCTTGCTGCCCTCCAGCACATGTCTGTGGGCTGCATTCAGATCATCATGAATGTTCTCTGCTATCTTATTTCAGAAATGTGTATAGTTTTTTCATCCTTAAAGACACCATGGTCTGGCAAAGCCATTTCTTGCACATTAGGCCAGGCATATGTTTTACTTACACATTCAATTATATTTGCTGCCTTGAAGCATGTGAAGAAAATATGCTTGTTTTGGACTATTAGAAATTGAGAACTGTTTAAAGTTTAATTATGCTTAATCAGTTTCTGTTCCTGGAGATGAACTGCCTAAAAATATATCTGGTGTTTCATGGTCCCATTCATAAAAGCAGAGATATATATTGAATGACAGAAAAGAGGAAAATATTCATGTGTTTTTCAGTCTGAAGTAAAATAGAAAAGGCAGAAACTTCATTGTCTGAACAACTGGTTAAATATTTTCTAATACTTTCACCAACCTTTGAATAAGAGGACTAATGAAAGAAAACTCTTCCACACTGTTTACAGTGGCCAAGTCATGGAAACAACCAAAATCCCCTTTGATAAATGACTGGATACAGATATTGTGGTACATATACACAATGGAATATTACTCAGCTATAAAAGATGAAATACAGCTATTTGTGACAATATGGATAAACCTTGAGATCATCATGCTAAGTGAAATAAGCCAGACAGAAAGAACTAAAACAATGTGACTTCACTTATATGTGTAATATAAAAATTAAAGTAACAAAGAAAAAAACTTATGGACACAGTCAATAGTTTAGTGGTTAACTGAGGATAAGTGGAAAAGTTAGAGGGAGAGGAGGAAGGGAGAGTCCAATATATGTTGAGGGAAAGAGAACTGACTCTGGGTGGTGAACACATAATGTAACACATAGGTGATGCACTGTAGAATTGTAAACCTGGAACCTAAGTCATTTTTGCTAATCAATGTCACCCCAATAAATTTAACAATAAAAATGAAAAAAGTTGTTCTGTAAAATAAGTTTTTTTTTACATGACTATGTCTCATCTTTGATACAATAATAACCTGTGGTCAATGCTAGCTAACAGAGTATTAACAGAATGACTCTATTATGCAGATTTGAGAAATTAACTGCCACTTATTTTTCAATGAGTGTTAGGTAGCTTTTTTTAGTTGTATGAATACTTTCTCTACATAGTATCACTCATAATATGGTATCTAATTTTTTTCATTTTACTTTGCTCAGTATTTTTAATATATAGCCTTACAGTAAGAGAGAGAAATGATACATATAAGCACATGGATAAATCTATTAAATGTCCACCATAATCCAGAGACTGCAAGGAAGATTGGTCTGGGCTGGAATCTTTCAGGCTGGCTTTGAGAATGACAGAGATAAAATTTGAACAGTCTTGAAAGATGGGTTCAGAAGGGATTTTAGATAAAGATGGCTCATTGTGAGTAAAGATCTGCCTGAGATCTTCTTCATGATATTTTATTTTTATCTTCTAAATGATTTTTTTGGAACATGATTTCCTTTCATTCTATTCACTTAATGATTTTATTATTGTACTCACCACTCTATTTCCAGGGCCAAGGTTAAATTGTTGTGCAATGCAATGGAGATTTTATTGTCTAAAATCCCATAGGGTCACTTTGCATATGCTTATTGCCAGTAGCATATAGTAATTGGGTAATTTATTGTGGCATAATTTGCTAGCTTCCTCGATGGGCACATGCAGAAAGTCTCCACAATCCTTCTTTAAATTTTCAGAAGCAATTTTCCTATTCCTTTGAAGAAAAAAAATTTGGATGACCAATTGTGGGAAGTAGCATATCTGTCCACCATTTTACCAGTCACTTCGGTTTTTTTCATGCTGTTGAAGGCACACTGAATTATTGTCATTTCCTCTGTGTTTTTGTATTCCACATTATATAGATCAGTTGGGGATTTTTTTAAATTCATTTTTATTGTTAGATTTATTGGGGTGACATCTGTTAGCAAGGATTACATAGGTTTCAGGCATACAATTCTACAGTGCATTGTCAACTTGATGTATAATAAGTTCACAGTTGGGGTTAAATAGGATCCCTTTATCTGCAAATCCCAGGAATTCATGTTGAACTCTAACTCCTGCCTCCTAGTGTTCTTTTTATTTTTTATCTGTGACCCCAAGACCTTTCACAAAATACTGAAACAACTATGTTAAAAAAAATTAGGAACACACACACACACACACACAGTATCTACCGAATTATCCGGAAAATCTTTTACTGTGACTTTCATTTACTGTGGCCTATTCCTGACTGGTATGGGGGCAAACATGCATACTCCTACTAGTGTTTCTAGAGTTCAGGATACAGTACTATTAAAGAGTCATGAGCACTTGTGCTTTTTAGTCTCCTTTTCCAGAGAGCAATTAAGCTTCTGTTAGAAAGCAGGTTTCAATCTTCGTTTCAGTAAACAATGTAATATTAATTAAATTATTAATTTATTTTAAGTAAAACAAAACAAGTGTGGGTCAAAGTTTGTAGCCCAATCAGTTTTCATGCAGTTTCTTTTAATTCTGATGAATCTTTTTTGTAATAAGAGAGGCAGTTCTACTCAATCACCTATATAGAAGGCAGTAATTAAAGAGAAGACTGCATTATCTGAATTCTCTCAGAAATAATCTGACTAGATAATCTTCATCTCTCTTTAATGAACATGTTTAGCAGTTTGGCTAAGTGCTAACTCTTCTACACTGCAGGTGGGTGTAAAGAACATGCTTCTTCCTCAAAATTCTGGAAAAACAATCTTGGTTCTCAAACCCTGTTTGGGTTCAAAAGAGAAAGAAAAAGTGTCCCCCATATGTTAGAAATTCAGTATTTATACTGTAGTTTTTACTTTCTGACAAACAGATGGGATTCCACAGTCCTGACAAGAATTAGGGATTGTCTTAATTTTTTTGCCACCAGAACTTATCTGCTTCTTGTCTGTAAAAGTTGAATCCTGTTTGTTATGAAAATAAGTGTACTTAAAACCACCTCCTATTTCAGATGAGTACAAGATACCTAGAAGTCAAATGTAAGCAAAATATGAATTGTTAGCATGGATTTAAGGTCTTTTGTGTGATATGAAAGAGTAAAATTTTTGTGTCAGACTATCTGAATTATTTTTGAAAGTAAGAAAATGGTTAAAAGTTTAAAGAAATCTCAATCTCTCCTTCTCTTCTTCCTCTTCATTTGGCTCCTTCTTCAGCTACATTTGGGGACAGAAACTGTCTTCATGGAGAGGCACATCATGGCTCCAGAGGTGGGTCTTTATGTCCAAACAGCCTACAGAAAACAGAAATGTTGTTTCTCTCTTGTGTCCACTGAAGATTTGTCTTTCAGATATGATCCTATTTGTTGACCTGTCATTGTGCACTGCCAGGATTATCAGTTTTTGAAGAAAGGTTGATCATGAAATTAAAACTTTTACCTGGGTTATTATATTTTTAAATATTACATGGCAAAATAAGGGTTTATTTCTAGAATACTAGTGTGGACTCTGGAGACCAAATCTTGTGGCATGGTGAGAACCCAGGTTACAGATGCTGCCAGCATCTCAGAGTTTCTCATTTCTGTGTCACGTCAGCACTTCTGCCTCCTCCAAACCAAAATGTGGAAGTGGCTCATTATCTTCTTTCTTTATATTTCATTATTCCATAGTAAGGTGAGCCCAGCACAATGGTCCTGAGTTCAACCCTGGAAGGAAGATTCACTGTATTTGCTTAGAGCTGTGGTCAGCCCTAAACCAAGCAGTTATTATTGAAACTTGGGAACTCCAGTACCCAGGAAATGGAATCATAGTATATATTATTCTCACCTCTGTGGTAACCAGGTGGGTGTGGGGAAGGATGTGGGTGGGCATCTGGGCATTCAAAACAGAATGTTGAGTGTGCAGTTTGTGTTTCCTGTATAGAACAACAAATCACTCTGTTAAAGTTAGTGTCTTAATGTGATTTACTGAGGATCCATTTTCTTGTCAAGTGGCTTTGACAAGTTAAGACCATTTCACAGGCTGGGGATAAAAGTGGAGACACTGGCTGGTCAGGAGCCCTAGGGCTTTGCCAGGATTTTCCACGAATGCCCTTAGGCCTTTTTTTGTTTTTCTATTTTTATAAATGAGGGGACTAGATTAGGTGGTCAGCAGAATACCCTCCAAATCATAACTGCTGTGTCTATTTGCAGCATCATTTGTCATAGAATATAATAAATTGATGGTAAGATGTATAATAAATTTTAAAGAACACTACTGCTTTATGGGCATTGAGTACATGGCATGTGTCAATTCAATAAGACTTTATCATATAAAATAAAGGCATTAATTTTTTTAAATGTAATGTGACTAAAATTAGAATTTCCCCAAAATCTTACTTCTCATTTTTAGGACTGTGTAATGCTTTTTAGCTTGATAATTCACTCATAGATCTCATTAGGCTCCACATCCTTGCTACATGTTTATGTGGAATACTAAATATTAATATTATTCTCCTTCATCTAACCAGCATGCTGTCACCTCGATTTCAGCTGCACTTTATGTCCACTTTGCAGTAGGAAATACAAAACTGAGCCACAGTTCATGAATTTTGTGTCAGTCACTAAAGTCTGGATTCCATTTTGTCACAAGATGAAAAGAAGATAAATAAATTGGATCTAACAAGAAGTCTGAATATTAGGATATGCATATAATTGTTGGATTTAAAAAAAAAACCCATGGAGAGGGAGAACAAACCCTCCAGGTGGTAACACAGCACCAACATCATTCACTTCTGGGGCATTTGTGGGGCATTGGGGCTAAGCCAGCCAGCCTGGCTTCCTGGCACAACGCTGTCATTCCAGCTGATTCTGCTGCCCCTTCATGTAATGCATCATTTCTGTGTAAAAGACGGCATATTGGTAAACAAGCTGATACTTCTAGAGACAGTTTCATTTCTCATTCTGCTCCACCTCATAACTGGGACTCCTCTTCTGTCTGTGGAAAGAGCACCTAATTTTTGCTATAATTTGGGGGTGGGGTTAAAGTAACTGGTGCTACCAAGAAAGATACTGAGGAAGTGAATTGCACAGATGTAATTTTATCATCATTGTTCTGTGATTTATGAGTCCCTATTATGACAAGCCAAACAAACATTTTCTTCCTGTGTTCTAAAACTAATAAAATATGCAGTGAGCTTCATGTAAAGCAGGCATGTCCAACCTGTGGCCCATGATGGATTTGAATGCAGCCAAACACAAATTCTTAAAACATGAGATATTTGGGGAACATTTTTTTTCTTAGCTCATGAGTGATTGTTAGTGTTAGTATATTTTATGTGTGGCCCAAGACAATTCTTCTTCCAATGTGGCCCAGGGAAGCCAAAAGTTTAGATACCACTTATGTAAAGGATTCTGTTTTAGTGAAAGTGGTAATTCAGAACACCTGTTTATTTCAAGGCTTTCAATTCTAATCAAAGCTCTGTTAAGGTTTTGCTTGGTAAATCCTGATTTTTCTCTTTTTCTTAGAGAAATTTTAAAAAATGACACACTTATTTTATTGAAATTTGACTCTTCATAGTAATACTGCAAGGTTTTAATTAAGTTTGAAAGTTGAAATACAGCTAGAAATTGGATGAAATTCAGCATAGTAATGTTCTTTATGTGTTCTGCATGTTCTGAGGAAGGGACTGTGAATTTGTGCAGATGATGATGATGAGACAGGAAAAGAGTTAACAAAAATGAGCTTGAGGGAGCTAGCAGGAACCAAGTTTAACTGAGCTTGGGTAGCTCCAAAACCAAAGAACTGATATAGCGACTGCTTCTTAAACAGTGGGCCTGACTGTGGAAAACGAGCTTATCAGAACTTGGTCAGCTGCAAGGAAAAGTTTACTGACCCCAGTCCCACCTGCAATTTTTAACAGGTGACCACTACATCTTGCTATTAAAGAATCTGCCTGTACTTTTCCTATATAAGAAGAGCTAACCCAAAGTTTGGGGCAACTGTCTGCCCTAGACCCTGCCACATGCAATTTCTCTGCCTATAGTTCTCTCTTTAAATAAAACATTCAAACTTCAATTTCTTGATGCATCATGAACTTTTTTCACATTCTGCCAATGGCCAGGGGCATCCAAAAACCACAGCAGAAAAAATTACATGACTCATTTTTCTCTGATTGTATGAATTAATACAACTTTTTGTTTTGGTGATGTTCATAAAAAATTCTTCTATACTTATTAAAGGGAAGAGATCACTGAAAAAGATGTTCAATTTTAAACTATGACTACTTATTTTTATGACCCATAGGAGAGTCCATTGAGGGGTTTTAATTAGGAAAATTAGAGGCATTGTGTGTTGTAAAAATTTTGGCTCTAATTTTGAAGTAATTTTAGAGTAAGATATTCTGTGATGCACATGCTCTCTGTTTTGATGAATTTGTATTTTTTGGTGTATCATCACTTTATTCCCTGGTCATATCCAAATCAGTTTAGACCTGATAAAAGTTGGGGATATATATACATTTTTATAAGCACTTAATTCTATCTCTTGAATGAAGAAATAAAGAGAAATACATTCATTTGTGACTGTCAACTAACTAAAATGTAATTTATTTTAAAATGTCTTTTGATTTCTCCTATATATAAAGTCAACAGGGGAACCAAGGAGGGTATTTTTATCAAGAAGAGCTGTAGTTTGCTTATTTTCATAGGAAAGGTTGACAATTATTTAACTGTTTAACAGGTATTATTTCTTGTCTTCATTGGATTATCTGCATTGGCCTTTCATTGGTAAATTTACATGCTTCATATTTTTTTCTCTGATGTCTTTATTTGGTATGTGTACTGCATTGTAGTTTTTTCTCCATGTGCTGAGCACATGTTTGACATTAGTAATTGCTGTTTTGTGTTAGTATAACCAAACTACTGTACATTGCAATGTATAATGTCCTGCAATATATAATGCACACCCAGCTTTTTGGCCAAAATTTTCAGAGAAAAATAATTTTTGTTGCAATTTTTAAATTTAATTTTTATCTGTTGATATTTAGGTACTTGATTTTTATATTCTAAAGAAATATTAGCATTAAATTTAACATAATTTGGTATAAAAATTTTTATGTTAACACTTTTAACTCATGGGCATAAAAAATTTTAAAACATTTTTATACCTTATTTTGCAGGATATAATGTGAACATTTTTGCCCAACTCTGTGGTGCTGCCACAGGTAGGTGTTCACATAAGCAGGGCATGCCCTGATCAGTAGCCAGCTAAGGAGAACTCAGTAGCCTAGGGGCTTTGTCCAGTTCATATTCCAGATCAAGTGTGGCTAGCTGGGATGTGGAGGATGAAGCTACATTGCTTAGGGTTTATTCCAAGCACTCCACAAGAATGTCATGCCACTGAGTTGAAGTCTATACTGGCATAGCCTCATTATGATTTGGATGCTAAAGACCAAGTGAGAAGAAGGGCTCTGATGCCTCCACACAGACTGTTGGTCAAGGTCACTGCAGAGCTCAAGACAGGACATTGGCAATGACTTAGTCAATGGGATCATCCACTCCAAGTTTACCTCATGAGAGGCAAATACACCATGTCACCAAGGGCCAGCGCATAACCTCCAGGAGTGTCATCATGGAGGTGTCTCTAAAACTAGGGCCTAGAAATGGCCAGGCAAGGTCACCAGCCCAGACAATTATTTTGCCTCTTCAGAGGGGTCCCCCAGGTTGTGCTTTCAGGTCATGTCAACAGGCTTTGATGTAGAGCACCAAGCTCAACTTGTGCTGACTTAGCCTGAGGACCTGGATCATAGGGAGGCAGAGTCTTATGCTGAAAAGGCCTGTGGGAGCTACACATGAGCCCACAGGACTCAGTGCCACACACACACAGGGAGAAGCCCAGCGATTGGCATTGGCCCAGGTTCAAAAATGGGATTCAGATCAATATCTGTGTCTGCATCCAGGGGAAGTGGTTCCTCTGAGGGCATTGATAATGGGTCCTAGATTTGGAATGAAACTGGAATGTAAGAACCTGTGTCACCTTTGCTCCTGTCCCCACTTCAGCTCCAGCTCAGAAAGCACAGCATTGTCCACACCCAGTGTTTATGTCTCCTAGCAAGTCTGTTGCTAAAGCAGGAGCTGCACAAAGTCAAAGGCACATTCACATCCAAAGGAATGTCCATCCTGAGCAGCTTCCCTAGAGCTTTACCTGATAGTGATGGAGCTACAAGTCTATCACCATCAGATAGGTCCTCATCTCTGGAAGGGTGAGAGTCAGGTGTTTGGAGCAGGTCCTAGAAATGACCTGGGCCTGGTACAGAACTCAGCACAGATGAAAAATAAGCAGTCAGCAGTGCAAGCTCTGGTGTCCCAAGGACACCTGGGGATGTCATTGTGTCCAGTACCCCTATGGTGGTGGCTAAGTGTGGAATGCACTCCTGCACTGTTTCTTGTACAACACCTTTAATTCTGTCTCCCATCTAAACATTTATTTTATTGTCTTGTATTTTTCAGTTTGTTTCTTCTCTAATTTATTTTTATACATTTATATAATATCTTACATTTACATGTTAATTTATGATAGTAAAGTTTAATAATTATCCTAATAAAGTGTACTTTCATGAGAATTTAGTTCATCCATTTTCACTATCAAGCTGTGAAATATTTCATCTCCCAAGAAAAAATTTCTCACCCAAATCCTTTACTTTCCACTTTTTTTCCCAACTTCTGGCAACTTTAAACTATTTCTCTCTCAGATCCTATACATATTCAGAATTTTACTAATTAAGCATAAAATTCAATTTCTTTCTTGTTTGCTCACAAAGCTTTTGAATTAAGTCATTAATTTTTGCTTTCATTTTCATTGGTAATGTTTATTTATTATTGTTATCATTTAAAAATTGAAACTCCAGGTGAATTGAATATTAAATGTGTAAAATGAAAGACTTTTCTAAATACAATTAATAACCAGCACTTGTGAAAATTAATAGAAGCCTGATAAATGTATGTAGACACTCCGTTAACCTGAAGTCAAGAAAGTAGGACTCTCCCACTGTTAGCTTTAAATCAGAGAGCATGGGGTCAAATAGTCTTCTACTTTTCACTAGCTCTCTGGCATTGGACATGTTAGTGAACATTTAAAACCTGTTTCTCCAGCTTTCAATGTATTTTACAGGATTAGCTTGATCACTCTTTTTAATTATGTCTTGGAATTCTTGTATGAAGGGAACTAAGGAATGCCCACGAGGTACATCTTAGTTGCTAATGAAGCAGTCCTGTTGATATTTTCTATGAATATTTCTATAACACTTTCCATTGATCTCCATACATTCCTGCTTTAATTAAGACATGAGTAACACAAAGTTTGTCACTGAAGTTTATCAACTGAAGGTAGACATTCTTTTTCTCTATATTTTATTGAAAATATACTTAAGCTTAAAAAAACCACTAATGGATGGGAGTTCCCTGGTGGTGTAGCGGCTTAAGGCTTCTGCACTGGCGCTGTCAGTGCTGAGGCCTGGGTTCGATTCCTGGCCAGGGAACTACCCACATACCAAAAAAACAAAAAAACAAAAAAAACCAACCAAACAAACAACAAAAAACAACAACAACAAAAAAAAAAAACCACTAATGGGGATGTAACATACAGCGTAGAAAATATAGTCAATAAAATTGCAATAATTATTTCAAGTGACTGATGGATTATTAGACTTACTGAGGTAATCCCTTTGTGAGGTATATAAACATGTAATCACTATGTTGTATACCAGAAACTAATATAAAATTGTATGGTGCCGACTATTAGAAAATAATTTTTAAATTAAAAATATAGGAGAAGACAAGATGGCGACTGGAGAGGAGGTTTCTAAAGCCTCTCCCAGAAAACACAATTGAACGGCCGTCCAGGAGCCAAGAAAGCGGACCCTGAGTGACAAACCGGCTGCTGAGAAATCCACAAATCGCAAGTAAACCTGAAGGCTGGCGAGAAAGGGGCGAGTCGGGGAGAGGGAAGGGAGAAGAGATGGACCACGCGGGATGCGATCCCTGCTGACTATTCGGAACTGCGCAGTTTGGGGGAGGGGAGAGAGACTGGGAAGCTGGGGATGGAAGGAGTTTGGGAGCCAGCCTCTGGAACATTTGAGTGGTAGAAGGGCTGAGCGAGGACTCTGAACTGCAAAGATAACACCCCAGCTCTAAGCCCCCTGGAGACCTACACAGGGCTGCAGTTCCTGTTCCCAGCCTGCTGCAAAGGCGACCCTACTGTCTCAGGCCAGGCCCACAGCTTTGGACTTATGGAGCGGGCACTTCCTCGTGCACCCCAGAGTTCCAAAAGCAGTGTGAGCCTTTAGACAGCCAGGTACTGAATCAGGGCTGGGAAGACAGATTTTCCCCAGCAAAGGCTTTTGTTGGCCTCTCCCCAGGATATATGCGCATAGCCTCCAAACGCAGTAGGAGATCAGAAACAAGAAACAAACAGCCCCCTCTCCCCCAAAACTTGACCCCCAGCGCCACCTAGTGTCTGCCCTACAGCAAGGCACCACAAAAGCAATAATCTGGGCAGTGAACATAAAGCCCTCATGTCAAAAAGGAAGATCCCAGCG